>JAFMOC010000322.1:7500-75000 GCA_019802505.1 Corydoras sp. C115 | reverse complement strand
TGACATCTAGTGGTGAGCTTTTGAAATGCAACCATTTGCTTGTAAACGCACTTAACACAGAAGGTAGAACACTGCACACACACACACACACACACACACTCACACTCATCAGTGTTGCTCATCTGTGATCACTCCACCAACACGTCCGCAGGACCAGAACACACTTTATTCAGAATAAAGAGACTGATGAATGTTACAGATGGAGCTGCAGTCTCCCCCCCCCCCCCCCCCCCCCCCCCCCCCCCCGAATGAACACTCAGCACTTTCTGATGCTCTAAACCCGTATGCCTTCGTTAATTATCTCCGGACGTTAACGAATCGCACAGCTGCTGCCGCTGAACATTATGCAAATGAGGTGGTGAATGAATGTTTTCTGCTGTGTAAGCAGTTTTTAATGAGCGTGAGGAGAACGTCCACGTCTGGAGCAGGACAGGAGCTCTGATGTCACCGCCGTGTGGTGTGGGTTCCTGAGCGCAGGGTTCGGGTCCGTGCTCTGGACGTCGTGACTGACCGTTTGAACTGCGCTTTATAAACCAAATGAACTGAAGCTTTAAATTCAGGTGGTGCATCAGAGTCTGCGTTAAAGTCTTTCACCTTTAACCTTTAACCTTAGCTTTAGAATAGACCTCTGCATACTAACCTTTTGTTCTGAGCTTGTTCTATTCTCTTCATGACTTTGGAACCATTCTGCAGGCTTTAGGAACCTTTCTGCTTGCTCTGTGTTTGGGCTGAAGGTGGAGGTCTCGATGCTCCGGCTGATGTTGGGCAGATGTTTTTCTGAGGGACTGTGGGGTTGTGGGAGTGGTCAGTTACACTGTACGGCAAATTATCTGAAATATTCTTCATTTCCTCTTCAATAAAATGATTTCAGATCTGATGAGGTTCCTCACTGCTGTCTCTCTGTATAACTCATATGTTCTCAGGTTAGAACCCTGCTGTTAGAACGCTGGCGTTCTGCTCGTGTTGATTCGTGTGTGTGTGTGTGGGGGGGGGGGGGGGGTTTATGATGGAGCTGGGTGGATGATTAAGCTCTTTATTGTGTACATTATAAAGCCATAACGTGAGGAACCATTCAGAACGTTCTAATGCACCACATTCATCTCTCAGAACATCAGCATGTTTACTGAGGACTATAAAGATGCTTTAAAGGTTTCTGTGTCCATTAAAGTGGAGACCTTGATGAACCTTCAGTTCTGAACATCACGTCTTATCTGACGGGGGGGGGGGGGGGGGGTTAGAACAGAATGAAAAAACACAATACACTCAGAATAATGAGAAGAACCTTAAAGAACAGTGAGCCGAGTTCTCCTCATGTGTTCTTCAGAAAGACACGGGTTCTGACGCACGGGACCGCAGAGCGAGTCTGAAGGTCTCCAGGTTCACTCCGTCTGATCCGATTGGTCCTCAGATCAGAACCTCCTGTCTCCACCATGAGTCCAACTCTGAGCCTCACTGCTGCGCTGACATTTCACTGATCTGCAGAAGATCCAGAAAAATCCAGCAACCTTCATCACACCCTGACCTGAATCAGAACCCCGCTCCTCTGCTCTCAGAGTTACAGATCACATGTTCACAGTTCTGTTAGAACATCTGTAAGAACATGCAAAGAGCAGCATGGCTGCTGAGAGTGTGAGTGAGTGTGTGTGTGTGTGTGTGTGTGTGTGGGTCTGGTTCTCACCCCATGCAATTACCATATCTGTCCACTAGAGATTTCATGGAGAACCCTTGTTATTTTGACACAGCACAGAAGAAGTTTCTGAACCAATCAGATCAGATCAGCGTTGGTCTTCATGGTTCCTTCTTCCTGATGGAGATTAGTGTGAGCATCTATCAGATGTTCTAACGCCTGATTCAGGAGAACATTCTGATGTTCCTCTACATGGCCAACTGCTCTTTATCATGTTGCTACTGTGTGAGTCAGTTTGATGAATCATTTAAATGATCTGAATGATTCGACTCTGTGGAGAAGAACCTTCAGCTACAGATGATCCACCGACCTGCTGACCTCCTGCTGACCTCCTGCTGAGGATTCAGAGAGGAACCTTCAGGACCAGGAGCAACAGCAGAGGTACCATGTTTACTGAGAAGGTGTTCTTCAGGGTTCTGGAGTGACTGAGGTCAGTTTGTTTTGTGTTGGGCTCAGACATGAACAGGAACGGGCCTTCCCCAAACTGTTTTCAGAAAGACGGCAGACGGTGTAACAGTAGTTTATATTTCCTGAGTGTGGCGCTGCGATGGGTTCTTCTGATCTGCAGATGGGACGTTCTCAGACGTTCTCCTCACAGCCGGAGGGTTGGTGTTCTGTACGTTTATTAAACTGCAGATCAGATCGAGAACATCAACGGGAACCACGTTCTCTGGACACTGGAGGAGGAAGTGGTTTTTAGTAAACGAGGTTAGTGACCGCCGGGGGCGGGGGGGCGGGGGGGGGACGTTCTCTATCTGTTTATCTGATCTGTCTCATGATTTAAAAACACTGGTGTTCTCTGTGTTCTGGTTGAATCGGTTCTTTGTGGAGCGACGCGGCCTGACGGTCAGTCTGCGCTCGTTCTGAGAGACGGAACCAACGCTCAGCTCGCCTTTACAGAACAGGCAGCAGGGTTTGTGGGGAGACTGAGACCTATCCCAGCAGTTCTAAAACTCTGGAACAGAATGCAAACAGAGTCTGTTCTTAAAACCAGGTTTTTATTATTTACACAGAAACCCGAGAACGGAGAACATCACAGGTTCCACTGAAGGTCATGTGACCTGCGCTCGCCGTGATGTCATCCAGCGTGACGCTCACGTTTTCCTGATTTTGAAACTTCAGTAGATCTGAATCGTGCTGAATCGTTCTAATTGACTCTTTACCGTCTTTGAATTGATTCCTCTCATGGCTGTTGCTGATTGGACGCAGAATGTTTTGAAGTGATGATTAGCGTTTATAATGAGGCTGCTTTTCAAATTAAAAGTCCGTCCCTGTGCTGTGCTGGGCGGTGGGGGTGCCGGAGCTCAGACGATGGTCAGGCGGTGGTCAGACGGTGGTCAGGCGGTGGGGGTGCCGGAGCTCAGACGATGGTCAGGCGGTGGTCAGACGATGGTCAGACGATGGTCAGGCGGTGGTCAGACGATGGTCAGGCGGTGGGGGTGCCGGAGCTCAGACGGTGGTCAGGCGGTGGTCAGACGATGGTCAGGCGGTGGGGGTGCCGGAGCTCAGACGATGGTCAGACGGTGGTCAGGCGGTGGTCAGACAATGGTCAGACGGTGGTCAGGCGGTGGGAGTGCCGGAGCTCAGACGATGGTCAGGCGGTGGTCAGACGATGGTCAGGCGGTGGTCAGACGATGGTCAGGCGGTGGTCAGGCGGTGGGGGTGCTGGAGCTCAGACGATGGTCAGGCGGTGGTCAGGTGGTGGGGGTGCCGGAGCTCAGACGATGGTCAGGCGGTGGTCAGGCGGTGGGGGTGCCGGAGCTCAGACGATGGTCAGGCGGTGGTCAGGCGGTGGTCAGGCGGTGGTCAGGTGGTGGGGGTGCCGGAGCTCAGACGATGGTCAGGCGGTGGTCAGGCGGTGGGGGTGCCGGAGCTCAGACGATGGTCAGGCGGTGGTCAGGCGGTGGTCAGGCGGTGGTCAGGTGGTGGGGGTGCCGGAGCTCAGACGATGGTCAGGCGGTGGTCAGGCGGTGGGGGTGCCGGAGCTCAGACGATGGTCAGGCGGTGGTCAGGCGGTGGTCAGGCGGTGGTCAGGTGGTGGGGGTGCCGGAGCTCAGACGATGGTCAGGCGGTGGTCAGACGATGGTCAGGCGGTGGTCAGGCGGTGGGGGTGCCAAAGCTCAGATGATAGTCAGGCGGTGGTCAGGTGGTGGGGGTGCCGGAGCTCAGACGATGGTCAGGCGGTGGTCAGGCGGTGGGGGTGCCGGAGCTCAGACGATGGTCAGGCGGTGGTCAGGCGGTGGGGGTGCCGGAGCTCAGACGATGGTCAGGCGATGGTCAGGCGGTGGGGGTGCCGGAGCTCAGACGATGGTCAGACGATGGTCAGGCGGTGGCTGGTGTTGGGACTGACGCTGGAGCAGGCCTCGGTCTTCACCGTGGTCTTGGAGCTGCTGTTCCGGCCCTCGCGGTGCAGACACAGACGTTCTCTGTAGTTCTGAGCGAAGATCAGCAGCATGAGGGGGTTGATGCAGCTGTGTGAGTAGCTCAGGCAGATGCTGGCGTTGTAGGCGTAGACGAAGGCGGCGGTCGGCTGCTGGATGCCCAGGTTGATGATCTGAATCACGTGGTACGGCGTCCAGCAGAGCAGGAAGAGAGCGATGACCATCAGCACCATCTTGGTGGCCCGTTTGGCCCACAGCGACTGCTTACGCTTAACCCGCCGCATGGAGCGGAACACCTGGTACAGGGTCAGCGAGTAGAAGGTACTGATGATGATGACGGGCACCAGGAAGCCCAGCGTGGACTGGTACAGCGTGTACCAATACATGTCCTGAGGGCCGCTGAGGTACAGCATGCACACACTGCTGTGCTTCTTGGAGATCACCTTGGTGTAGATCATGACCGGGACGGTGAGGAGCACGCTGCCCACCCACACCAGCAGGTTGATGATGATGGTCCACCTGATGGTGCGGTTCTCCGCGGTGGGATGGGCGATGGCGATGTACCTTTGAGAAAGGAGAACAGGTTATATCACCTTACTGCCACCATCACCACAACCCATCTGCACACGTTCCACAAACAGAACAGGGCTTTCAGCAGCCAATCATAATCCACGAGCGCCACGGAGACCGGGAACCTCAACGTCTGGACTTTATGCCGTACTATCTAGAACTCCGGGTTCTGGCAGAACTGTTCTATTTATTTAATGAAGATCATACGACCGGAGAGACTGAGTGACCGAGTCCGAACAGCAGAACATCTCACTCTCTCCACCTCCACCCAACCAGAAGGTTCCAGGAACTCGCATAATCAGTATGGAACTAAACATTAGAATCTCCATAGCAACAGTTTAAATAAAAAAAGGAACTAGCCAGCTTTAGTACCAAATGTACTGCTGAGCGGTGTCTGTGGTTTGGTATGTTCTCCACCCTGTTCATAGCCCTGTGCTGTCTGTATGCTTCGTCATGCTGCTGCTCGTGTTCATCAGTGGGTGAAATTTAAAATGGAAGCTGTCGGAGAACACGCAGCACTTTGTAGCATGTTCTCCTCGCTCTGTAATCAGTTTGTTTACAGGCCGCGCGTTCTGCGTCCTGCCGGACGGATGTGAAGGTTCCAGTTATGTGGAGCACGATGAACCTGCCTGAGGCTGGAACTGCCCCGAGGCACCGGAGGAAAATCAAAGATTCTAACACGAGTCGGAACTCCGACTTCATTATGTTCACTGATACCCCCCCCCCCCCCCCCCCTCAGTCTGAACATCAGCACGCATCAGATTAATCAGACGCACATCTGATCTGAGGTCAGTCTGCACAACTGTTTACTCTGACTGCAGATCATATGCTCCAATCAGACGTGATAAAAGACACATGACCTGCACACACACTCACACACACACTCACACTCTCACACACACACTCACACACACACACTCTCACACACACACACTCACACACACACACACACACACACACACTCTCTCTCTCACACACACACTCACACTCACACACACACTCACACACACACACACACACACACACACACACACACTCACACACACACACTCACACACACACACACACTCTCTCTCTCACACACACACACACACACACACACACACACACTCACACACACACACACACTCACACACACACACTCACACACACACACACACTCACAGATGAAGGATTAGATGGAGATTGTACTAAAGTAATTTCACATTAAGCTCCATGTTTAATAATTAAGAGTCTGATGAACAGAGATGTGTTTTAATGACGGACACATTTAAAGTTCTGATGTTCCTCTGGTTCCTCTGGTTCTTCTGAAGATCTGCAGTTCTGTCTGTCTGACAGGGTTCCCTCTGATCTGATCAGATCTTCCTCCTGTTCTGCTATCACAGCTCTTTATGTTCTGGTCCTGATGGTCTGTTCTTGTAGAACATTATGTGGATCCCTGGTGTGTGTGTGTGTGTGTGTGTGTGTGTGTGTGTGTGTGTGTGTGGTGGGTACTCTCACCTGTCTATGCAGAGCACCGTGACGATGCCCACGGTGGTGAACTGGTTGCTGACGTCCACCACCACCACCGCGGTGCACATGAAGGCGCCGAACACCCACTCCCGCGCGCGCACCAGCTGGTGGATGTTGAAGGGCATGACCAGCAGGAAGAGCAGGTCAGCCACGGCCAGGTTCAGCACGTACACGTCCGACACCAGCTTCTTCTTGCAGGTGGCCACGGCGTAGATGACCAGAGAGTTGGCCACCACGCCCACGGTGCACAGCAGCCCGTACACCGCCGGGAACACGTGCGTAAAGGACGCCGAGTCCGCCGCGCCCGAGCCCGGCCCCGAGGCGTTCGGACACGGCCAGCCGCTGCCGGACGCGTCCCCACACTGCAGGCTCGAGTTGTTCATCACCCGCCCACCCGCCGCACAGCAGCTCTCCAAACGCACAGCGCGCAGCTCCACCCAGGACCGAGGACCTGTCTCCCGTCTGTCCTCCTCACCCCCGTCTGTCCTCCTCACTCCCGTCTGTCCTCCTCACTCCCGTCTGTCCTCCTCACTCCCGTCTGTCCTCCTCACCCCCGTCTGTCCTCCTCACTCCCGTCTGTCCTCCTCACTCCCGTCTGTCCTCCTCACTCACTCCTCACTCAGATGCTCTGTCTGGATCCTGCTGACCTTCCCGTGGGTCCTCGTGCGTGCGCGCCTTTCCTCAGACTGCCCGGCGGCTCGTGCGTGAGACCTCGGTGACGGGGGCGTGCATCAGGGTGGAGTTCCTCCTCTGATCTCTCTATTAAACTCCAGGAGGAGAGAAGACTGCTCTAATGAATCACTGATTCACTGACTCACTGACTCACTGATTCACTGATTCACACGGGTCTCTGTGATGTCATTCTGACCTTTCTTTGGATTTGTGGTGACCCTTCAGTCAGGTCATCACTCAGAGGTGTCCTGCTCTCAGCTCTTTATATCATGAGATGATTCTGCAGACCTGAAGTTCAGCTCACTGTTGGTGTTCCATGTCAACATGCTCCAGGTTCTGTTCTGCAGAACCTCTACTCCGGTACTCCTTTACTCCATCCTTTACTGGATGTGATGGTTCCTGCAGGATGTGATGGTTCCTGCAGGATGTGATGGTTCCTGCTGGATGTGATGGTTCCTGCAGGATGTGATGGTTCCTGCTGGATGTGATGGTTCCTGCTGGATGTGATGGTTCCTGCAGGATGTGATGGTTCCTGCAGGATGTGATGGTTCCTGCAGGATGTGATGGTTCCTGCTGGATGTGATGGTTCCTGCTGGATGTGATGGTTCCTGCTGGATGTGATGGTTCCTGCAGGATGTGATGGTTCCTGCAGGATGTGATGGTTCCTGCTGGATGTGATGGTTCCTGCTGGATGTGATGGTTCCTGCAGGATGTGATGGTTCCTGCTGGATGTGATGGTTCCTGCTGGATGTGATGGTTCCTGCTGGATGTGATGGTTCCTGCAGGATGTGATGGTTCCTGCAGGATGTGATGGTTCCTGCAGGATGTGATGGTTCCTGCTGGATGTGATGGTTCCTGCTGGATGTGATGGTTCCTGCAGGATGTTATGGTTCCTGCAGGATGTGATGGTTCTTGGTGATGACACTGTGATGGAACATTAAGATGGATCATTGTTCCCTCAGCTCAGAGTTTGAACCACAGTATTAGAAACTAAAGAATTCCCCTTTAGCTACCGCTGTCACAAGGTTCCTGGTACGAGAGCGGTGCCAGAACATGGCATGTGTGTGAACACAATGGTTGTTTTGATGTTCTGGCTCTGAGAGGATTAAGATGGAGGATCAGTTGAGACTCTGCTGTGATGAGGGAACCTCGCCGCTCTCTCTCTCACCTCCACTGTGATGCCACATGAAGCTTCTCCAAATCCAGGGGATTATTTTGGAGTCTGATGTCAGATGGTTCTCAGAACAATAACAAAGCAGCTTCACTGCTCATTATGGTCTGTCTGTTGGGCTTT
Organism: Corydoras sp. C115; assembly: GCA_019802505.1. NCBI lineage: Eukaryota > Metazoa > Chordata > Actinopteri > Siluriformes > Callichthyidae > Corydoras > Corydoras sp. C115. The sequence goes on along the minus strand of JAFMOC010000322.1, from coordinate 66,884 downwards.
AGGATGAAGCACTATGCTGGACTCATCCTCAGATGTTTGAACATCTCCATAAACCAAGTTCACTAACATTCTGAGTGCAGGATGGGATGTCCTCAGTAAGGAACCATAGGGAAGCAAACCTCTGTCCTGATGGGACGTGCTGGTGTTTGTAACTGTGGTGCATGAATACACCTTTAACAGGTTGAATTATTAGGTCAGATCAACAGGAGGCGCTGCTGCAGGTTCGAATCGTTCATCTCTCTCATGTTTACAGAATGAACTTTTAAAAATAAAAATGATCAAAGTTCGGAACAAACATCTCCACGAGTCTCTGTGTTGGAGGTGTGACCCTCACAGTCGCTTCATTCAGACAGGTCAGCGTGCTCGCACCATGTGACTCCCATCAGACGGCGGCCGGACGCACAGAGGCTGCTCTGTGTTGGGTGGCAGACTTTGACCCAGATTTATGTTCTGAACTGAAATGAGCTGCGTGTTTGTTGGTTTTGGTTACAGACGTTGAAATCGAGTTAGGATCTGTGATGGAACCTCCAGAGCAAATCAGATCAGCAGCTCCACCAGACACTGAGGCTTTGTGTGTGTGTGTGTGTGTGTGTTTGGGTGTGGGGGGGGGGGGGTTCACACACACACACACACACACACACACACACACACACACACACACACACACTCTCTACATCCTGCACAGGAACCGCGCCCGGTCCTCATGAGCATTCAGTAATAAATCCACACCGTCTCCACCTCACACTGTCTTTAAAGTGAAGCGTTCCCGAACCCGGGCCGCAGGTTCTATCAGAGTTCTATTAGAACATCAGCCTTTCATTAGAGCTTTGATCAGCGGGGTGTTTTGCATGTTCTCTGCAGAATGCAGCTCAGTGTCTCAATGTTTTCATTTGCATAATTAATAATTCTTTTTAATTGAGTTTCTGTAACGATGGCTTTGCGGCGTGCTGGACTCCGCGGGGAGCGCTGTACACATCACACCTCCGACTGAAACTCGTGTTCTAGAACATTCTCCATGTAGAAGCTCGTAATTAAGTTCATTCTGTACAATCAGAGCGTCAGGAGCACAGGCTCAGCGTGGCACATCTTTATTTAATTAAGGCCTCGCTGATTAAAAAGCTTGCTGTTGAAATATTAACGATGTTCTGAGGTTCGTTCCATCTGCTTCTTTACATTTCATTTATTTACATTCAGTTCATCAAAATCTGTGATTTAAACATCTGCACACATCTGCCTGCCACCACCGTACACACACCGTACACACACCGTACACACACCCCACAGATATCACACTGCAGATCATTCATTCATAATTAATCTGTAATTATTCATGAAGATTTAAACCTCCAGTCAGGAACCAAGAAACATAAACCTTCATTTTAAACACGAAACCCTAAATCTGCCATTAACTTCAGACATGGAGAACAATTACACAGAGCCACCGGCAGGGGGCGACAAAGTCCTAACAGAATTCATATTCTGTAAACGTTTGCGTCTCTCTCTCTCTCTCTCTCTCTCTCTCTCTCTGTCTCTCTCTCTCTCTCTCTCTCTCTCTGTCTCTCTCTCTCTCTCTGTCTCTCTCTCTCTCTCTGTCTCTCTCTCTCTCTCTCTCTATATATATATATATATATATATATATATATTGTAAACATCAGTTCAGGTTTCAGGTTCATTTAATATCCAACTTTAGACCTTAGAAAGTGGACTGAATGGTACTTCCTTTAGTTCCTGTCCTTTTGGAGTTCTTTGGTTCTGGATGTGCTGGAGGTTCTGAGTTCCTGGACTCTGTACTGTTCTCTAAAGGAAATGTTTAAAGGCTTTGGTCAGGTTGGTACCAGGAATTCAGCAAAGTCTGGCTTTAAAACCCACAATGTTCTGTGAGGAGACCCAGAGTTCTGCTGCTGCTCTTCCCTGATATCTGACTCTCTGATGGAGATCCAGCTGTGGTACTGTGTCTCTATAGAACATGATGCTTCATGCAGGGGTTCAGGTTCCTCAGCTTTGGAACCTTTGGAAGCCCGCCCCCTTGTGCTTTGGTGAGTGTGTGTGTGTGTGTGTGTGGTTAACATGAGGTCTGCTCATCTGAACCTTTATCTCATTTAATATTTAAATTCATAAGAACAAGATGCCTGAACCTTATCAGCAGGAACCCTGATGGTGGAGTAGGAACCCTGGTGGTGGAGTAGGAACCCTGGTGGTGGAGCAGGAACCCTGGTGGTTCAGACTTCAGAGGAACACAGTTCAGTTCTCACCTCCAGTTCACAGTCCGGTTCTCCGTGGATCCTCGTCAGTGCGTCACTCGCGCCGGAGCGCCGTTGGCATTTTCTCATCGTGTTTCTGGTCCATGTTCTGGTTCCGTCAGTCCAGTCATCAGGTTCCGTGTGTTCCAGCAGTGAATAGAACAGCAGTGTGGGGGTTGTGCTCATTGCCTGTTCTCTATCACCTGGTGGTGGTTTGGTGTTATTACACTCACACGGCTCTGCAGTGGAGGTTCCTCCTGTGTGAGCATCATCATCTGCTTTCTCTGACGTGTTGAATCCAGCAGGGAAGCTTTTTCTTACAGAACTCTTTGTGAACGCTCTCAGACTTCACGCTGCGTCTGCGATGTGTTTGCGCCTGCAGACAGAGGTCGGGGGGTCAGGTATTCATATCCGCTCTGCAAACACTGATGCACTCCCAGCTGCACAGCATGCAGACCATCAGGAACCTGACAATCCCAACAACAGAACCGAGAACACTATTCAAATCAGCACACACTCCCAATGAAACATTAATGAGCTGTGTGAGAGTGTGTGTGTGTGTGTGTGTGTGTGTGTGTGTGTGTGTGTGAGAGAGTGTGTGTGTGAGAGTGTGTGTGTGAGAGTGTGTGTGTGTATCTGCCCTGCAGCTGACTGGCCTTTCACTGAGTGCGAGGATAGGCTCCAGTCCCCATGTGTGTGATTAGTGGTGTTGGTGTGTGTGTGTGTGTGTGTGTGTGTGTGTACATTCTTTTACAGAGATGTTTCAGATCATTGTGAGGACGTGATGTATGAGAACAGGAAGTCTTCTGTTCCCTCGGATATCAGAACCGGTTTCAGTTACAGAGCAGAACCTTCTGGGTTTGGTGGGGTCTCAGAGGACTCACAGTTCCGTCTTTAGAGTTCAGTGATGCTCACTCTTCTGATCTGAAGCTGTACAGAGCTGGAGCTCAGCAGGGGGTTCCACAGCGCTTCCATCAAACAAATACAGTACTCCATTACAGAACATGCATCCAGAGAGAGACCGGGATAGGCAGAGGAAGGGGAAGTCCAGGTCAGGGGTCTGAAGAACAGATTTCTCTTTAAAATCCTCAGCGTGAACTGACAGCTGCCATCTCTCCTGTCATTCAGACCCACATCAGGTCTTCATCAGGTCTTCAGAACGTTCAGGGTCTCCCAACTCTCAGTGAGGGTTCTAAGTTAACTCCACTGACCCACACTGAGTCCGCATCGGAACCTCATCAGCAGTTTGGGATGATTTGGAACAGAGACCGTGAACACCAGTGTCTGACCTGATGCTCTTCAGACCCTGCAGAACCCAGTTCCACCTGCGTCAAGGTGCTCATTAGAATGTGATGTGGAGGTGAATGTAGGGTGGTGTATGTTTAAGGTTCTCTTTTAAACCACTGGAGAACTTTGAAATGTGGCCTGAAGGAAGCGCTGTGGTGCGTACAGAGTGCTGGAGACGTTCTTTAAAGTTCAGTTCTGAAAACCTTTCTAACGTCTGAGATGAAGCCTGAGAGGTTTTTATAACGAATGCCATTTTCTTTCTGAAAGAACAAAAGTGAGATCATCCATCAGTGCCCTGACCCCCCCCCCATCCCCCCACCCCCCGCAACTGTCTGAGTTCAGTCTGAACCATCTGCAGTCTAAAGAACAAGATGATGGAACATCATCAGTCTGAGGTCCTCCACACCGACTCGGACCGACCCGGACCGACCCGGCAGAGCGGGGTGACCCAAACCTGCACTGATGTCCAATTTACAAAGCAGCTCCCTGAATGTGTTAATCATTAAATACTCTGACATAACGATGCTCCACACGGAGGTTCTGGTGGCGCTGGAGAACCGGACGTTCTGATTGATGGGAGTTTGTTTACTTCAGGGTGCAGATCGGATCAGACAGGAACGCAGCGTCAGAGTCGAGGTTCTGATACCACAACAGATCAGAATAAACAGTGAAACACGGCACCCTCAGCTCCGGCTCTATTTTCTTCTCTTTTTTTGGAACAATCATCGGGTTCCCCGCGCTGAGGCGGCGGCGGCGGCAGATTGACTGCGAGTCTCCCGGCGCTGGTAAAAATAGAGCCGATTTCATTTTTCTGCCTCGTGTTTCTCCCTGAAGAGCTGCTGATGCTGATGATGATGATGAGGGTGAGGAGGGCGGCGCGGTGAGGGACCCGCTCCACGTTCTGAAGAATCAAACAGATGCTTTCAAGCAAACACAATTAACAGCACAATCAGATGAAAGCGACGTTCCCCCGACGATAACCAGCCACCCACACCAACACCTCAGCACTTAAGTGGCTCATTGTGAGGTGCTGGCTCGCCCGTGGGCTGGGGCGCCGGGGCGCCGGGGCGCCGGGGCACTGGGGCGCCGGGGCGCTGGGGTTCGGGTTCGGGTTCGGGTTCCGTTCAGTCGTGGTTCCTCACGCAGCCTCGCCTCATCACGGCTTTCTTTATTGTTGAATTAAAATCAAACGGATCTGCTTCAGAGCTCTGCTCTCTGTACCCCTCAGCGTTCCGGGACGTCCCGTTCTTCTGTCACATTGAAACAGACATCCATACGATTGCCCTGTATGCTCCTGTGTGCATTGGCATGTTCTCCTTGTGCCTGTGTAACACGTCAGCAGGTGAACCGTGGGTGCTGCGCCGCTCTGTGTTCTCTCAGCGATGGGCTGACAACCTGTATACGTTTATCCCCAAAGTGCTGGGATAGGCTCAGACACCCATACCAGTCCACAGTGAATTAAAAGCCAATAATTAGAACCTTGGATAAAATGAACTGATCATTAAGTTTGAAAGTCTTTATACAGATGTAAGAGATTCATTATTACACAGAACGGTTTGCTTTGATCTTCTCTGTTCTTCCTCTTCGTCCTCTTCATCGCTTCCACTCCTTTATCTTTAGCGACACCAGAGATCAAGGAAAAGTGTTTAGGAACAGAGATGAACAGGAGGCTTTAGAACAGAAAACCCAGCTGATAGAACGTCCTGCATGTCTCTGGTTTTCTTGGTTCCGGTGTGGGACCGTTTCTCTTTCACTCTGGTGTAGCTTCATGTTATGATCACAGTTTGAAATGTTTCGTTGGTGGAACGTTCTCATCTCCAGAAGCAGATCTCTAATATTTCCTGATTTTTGAGCAGAAGGCCCACGAGGGTCGGAATGGTTAACGATGCGGGGACATCCGTCCCTCAGGTTTTCAGATTGATTGTTGCGATGCTTTGATGTTTTAATTGTCAGTGTGTAAATGATCTGCGTTTAAACTGTAGATCTCATTGATCTCTCCAAAATGTTACTTTAACTTTGTTAACTTTAGTTTTATTCTTAATTAATGCTGAGGTTTTAAATGAGAGTGTGATATTAAACTGGAATTTTATTGATAGATCGACCGACACGCTTTATTAATAATGGTTTATTAAGATTATTGATTATTCTTAAATAAGAACGTCGTCTGTTGATTCCGTCCTCAGTAAATAATAGCTTGCTGTCACCGGTAGGTGGCGGTCATGTATTTTAAAGCTTTTTTTCCGACCCCCATCACAGCTCACGAAGAATATAACGCCCCCTTACGGTTTATATAGAGCTAATGATTTTATAATGGATCGGTCCGTGCTGCCTCCTACTGGCTGATTGAGGAGGTGCAGGGAGAACTCTGATGTCCCAGCAGCAAAATTAAAACATGAAGCGGTGAGGGCCGATGTCCTCGTTCAGGGGCCCCGGTGGAAACTTTGATTCAGGGTTTGAACCTCCAACCTTCAGGCTGCTGACCCCCGCCCCTCAGCAGCGCCCGCAGGATCAGCTGGACCTGAAGAGCTGCGCTGAGACAACACGGTTCTGTAAAAAGATCCACAGCACATTCAGAACTCAACTGCAGCTTAATGTCAACTCCAAATAACTCAGATGTGAGTGATCGCAAATTCACTAGTAAGCAGAGGGAACATACACCCTGACCAGGGTTCTCTGTAGAACCTGAGACCCTCTGGACATGATGGAGTTCAGTCCTTCAAACAACATTACAGTTTCACTGCAACATCAGCACCGGGGAGGTTCAGAGGTTCTCATGAGGAGAACTTAATGAGTTCTAATGAGCGCAGCATTGTGTTTGTGACTCATCATCAGAGACCCCAAAAGATGGACATGAAGATGGACTGAGGCTGCTGTCCCCACATCCACCAACCGTTTACAGACCCAATTGCTGCAGGTCTGCATGAATCTCAATGGGCAGAGGTCATGAGAGGTCAGCGGGTTTAAAGATGTCTGCTGCAGGTCTGAGTGGGGTGGAGGAAGTTAGAGAACCAGGTTGTGTATTAGACCCCCCCCCCCAGCAGTCTGTTGATTAACCCTCGCAGGATGTAGAAACCTGTGACCTCATGCATGAAGATGAGCGGCGTTATTGCCCTCATCCCTCTGTGGACGTCTGAATGTGCACCGGTCACCGGCGATATGACATTTTAATGTCTCACAGGAACTTTTCTTTTGCACGTCCTACAACATGATCAAGAACACTCCACCAGCGGTGGAAATTGCCAATTACTAGAGGAAATGGGGTAAGAGTAAAAAAAAACCTTGTCTTCAGTAATTGCTTTATCCTGTTGAGGTTGTGCTGGATTTATCTCAAAAACACAACCAAAAACACCGGGACAGGCTGCAAATAAATTCAGTGTTTCCTTAATACACTTACACACATCTGTGGACAAATTAGAGCCTCCCATCCATCTGCTGGCTCCCGCTGAAGGGAGGGAGGAACCTGTGTGGTGAAAAAGCCCTCAAGGAACTGTGAGAACATGCCAACAGAGCAAGAATCCAAGAACACGGCTCAGAACCCAGGTCCCTGGGGCCCTGCTGTACCTACTGTACCTGCCAAATCACAAATCAATGTGTGCTGCATATTCATGAATGTACATGAGCCCGAGTCTCTGACTCCCACATTACCTTTAAACCCGAAACCAGAACCATAGAACCGTAGAACCGACAGCCAGAGGATTTAATGCTTTACAATTCAATATGTTCTGGAATATTCTCCCTGTAATTGTTTTTCATTAGCAGCGGGGTGAGCCCCGGGGTTAGCACTCTCGTCTCAGGCTGAAAGCCCTGGGTTTGGGTATGTTGACGTTTTCTGTCGTCCTGACCTTAGAGCGGAGGACTCGTCCCTGACCTCCGGTTCCTGTCCGTGTGTTTTTGGAACGGTTCCTGAGCTGGGCCTCGATTTGCGCTCTGTTTGTTCTAATTCAGATAAAACTGTGAGTTTGGATCTCCTCATTGTAATGATTGTGTTTTCCGTCCTCGTTGTGGGGATTAAATGTCCTCGAGTTTCAGGGGTTTTAATGAAAGTGTCTCATTTGAATGTCACTTCATTATCCGGCAGACGCCGTCGCTGCCAAACCCCAAGCCTTTTGTTCCTTCAGTCTTTAAAGGAATAATTATAAATGATCCTGCAGGTGTTGATTTGGTGTTTGGTATGTTCTCTCTGGTAGGTTGTTGTTCGTGCAGCGGGCCCCGTCCTTATCAGATGAGATTTACTGCAGATGTGCAAATGGAAAAGCTTTTTCTGTTCGTCTGTGAAACAACACCGCCGGCATCGCAGCGCGCCATCAAATAATGTAATTGCTTCCAGAATACATTTTTTTTTCCATCTCCAAATCCATCACATTAGTAATTGTTATGAATTACACGTCCATGTTCCTGAAATATTAACCTGTCATTTAAAAAATGAAGCTGGTTTACTGAAGATATTTATAATGTGTGTCGAAATAACCCGAGTGGAAATGAACACACAGCTCTGATGTTCACCACCTCCTGAAAGTCTGTGTAGAAACGCTGAGTCATTAGGAATGCACACATTGTTGGGGGTTCAGAGCCACTGGGGGCCCTTGAGCAAGGCCCTTAACGCTTATTGCCTCCATAACCGTCAAGACGAGCTAAAACTGTGATTCTCTTTATTCCTGGAACCGTTCTGTCAACTCTTTTTTGAAACCAGGTGACCAGCCCATCTGGTACCAACAGTCCTGCCACCGTCACAACATTACCTGAAGGCGTTTTATTATTTTATAACAGTTTGATTTTATTTCCACATCCCATGCTGCTCCCACATCAGATCAGATCACGGAGTTTGAATTCAGAGCGGCGGGGGCGGCGGGGGCGGGGGCGGGGGGGGGGGGGGGGTTTATCAGACTGAACTGAGCCTCAGAGCCTTAAAACATTTGTCATGGATTAAATTCAGAGACATGGCAGGCAGTCTGTGTTCTGCACTTCAGTTTGAAGTTGCAAACCTACTCACATTTCAGGCTTTCTGTGTCATGATTTGGATCCTAATCAGTGCTAACGTCGTTTAAAGGACAAGACGTCGGCCTCGTCCGGCGGTCCCGCTCGGCACACGGAGCCGGATCGTCTGGCAAATAGCAAAAGAAATCCCTGCTGAAGTGACAATAGCAGCGTCAGGTTCCTCCTTGTTCAGTAATGCGGTGACGGAGCGCAGGACGGAGCGTGTGTGACAGGCGCTTTAAGGCAGCCACCTCGGCGTGACTGAGGACAGACGGAGCTGTCAGCCTCACAGATTGTTTACGCTCTGCAGAAATGAAGCAATGACTCAAGGCTTTATTGCTTATCGGCTCGGCTCGTGTTTCAGAATCACACCTCAGACCGCTGGGCTGTCCCCGGGCAAGACCTGTTCCAGCCACAGATTACCCATGAGCCACTGCTCACCTCACACTGGGATTCAGAGTTTCCAGAACAATGTGGTGGCTCGGGATCACGACCAATCAGTACGCTGCCTTCTTGGTCAGGACGTCTCTGGAGGTCTGCTCCGTGTCCTCGCGTCTCGTCGTCATGTTTTAAAGTTTAATTAATGAAGTGTTTGGTTAATATAATCCCTCACCCCATCGCGTTGATCTTTATTGTGATATATGAAGCTGACGCGTGATTGGCTGATCTGTGTTCTAATGAAGGCTGGCTCTCGGTCGGGGCCCGCTCCTCTCACTGTTCCGTGTACAGAACCCAACCTGAGATGTTCTGTTGAGTTCAGCTCCTCACGGATCGGGACTTTAATTTGTCATCGTTGAAAAGAGCAAAAGTTTAGATTCATTCTGTTCTAACACCCACCTGCACCATCTCCTCACACCTGCTGCAGATCTCTGAGGAACTCCATAACCCTGTGAGTGTGTGTGTGTGTGTGTGTGTGTGTGTGTGTGTGTGTGTGTGTGTGTGTGTGTGTGTGAGAGAGCGCTGACACACTCACAGTTGCTCAGACATGACCGTGAGCCTGCCGATCAGCCTCTCTGTTCAGGAAACAGAGATGAAGCTGTGAACAAGCGTTCATGACAGCATGAGCAACTAAGAACAGATCAGTGTGTTGGAACTCGTCTTCATCAGGATGAGTGTGTGTGTGTGTGTGTGTGTGTGTGTGTGTGTGTGAGTGTGTTGAACCTGAAATCTTGAAGGTGCTGAGTCACAGTGAAGTGTGAGATGCTGATCTTCTCAGTGACCCGTGAGTGTTATCACAGGAACAATCATGGATGAGTGGACAGGGAGGATGGAAAAAGTTTTCAGAGGATTTCTTTAAATGTTCTGTCGGTGAGGAGCCCGAGGAGCCGAGGAGCCGAGGAACCCGAGGAGCCCGAGCATGGCTGAGAGATCAGAGTGGAATCGTGATGCCTGTTTGAAATCAGTTTATTTGGTGTTACATTTCAGTTTTATTATTTTGTATTTTCAGGGTTAAATGAGTTCGAGGTTCTCATCGTCATTAGACTCACGTTCTGTTGTTCTGAAGACATTTTCAGAGTAAGAGCATCAGGACAATCAGGTCTGATCTGAACTCGTGCTGGAGCTTATCCCAGCCCTCATAAGACGTAAGGTGTGGACACAGCCTCAGTTAAACGTTCACTGACGGTTTCAGGAGGAAAGCTGGTTGTTGAATTTGGGCCGAGGCTCTCGGGGCCCGGTGTCGGGTTCGAGGCGCGTCGTGTGAAGCGTTAGGAGGACGTTAGGAACACGGCCGAGCTGCAGATACACAAATAACGATGATGTGCCGTCACTGAGCCGGGCGTGGCGTCGATACTTGTTATTATGAGAAATGCTCATGAGGCTCCGCTGCGCCCAATTACAGTTCTGTGTTCCGCCGTTCAATAACCTGCTCTGAGGTCAATAACCAGCAGCTCCACTGAGCTCCATCAGACACACACCACCCAAACTCCACCACCTTCTGCTTTAATCCAGCTCACACACACACACACACACACACACACATATATATACATACACACCACCCAAACTCCACCACCTTCTGCTTTAATCCAGCTCACACACACACACACACACACACACACACACATATATATACACATACACACCACCCAAACTCCACCACCTTCTGCTTTAATCCAGCTCACACACACACACACACACACACACACACACACATATATATATACACATACACACCACCCAAACTCCACCACCTTCTGCTTTAATCCAGCTCACACACACACACACACACACACACACACACATATATATACATACACACCACCCAAACTCCACCACCTTCTGCTTTGATCCAGCTCACACACAGTTAATCAGACACACACACACATATATATACATACACACCACCCAAACTCCACCACCTTCTGCTTTGATCCAGCTCACACACAGTTAATCAGACACACACACACACACACACACTTAACCGGAAATGGAGATCTCACTCGTTCTCTTCTCTCTGATTGTTCATGGTGGTTTAACTCAGACTCACACTCTGAATCCTTCTCTATTTCAGATGTGTGAGTGTGTGTGTGAGTGTGTGAGTGTGTGTGTGTGAGTGTGTGTGTGTGTGTGTGTGAGTGTGTATGTGTGTGTGAGTGTTTGCAGTGAATGACTGGATCTCAGATTCTGTTCAAAGTGAATCCATTTGGTTTGTGGGTCTGTGAGGATGTTCACCCCTCAGCTCAGTCTGCTCTGATCACTGTTATACACTCATACTGATATAACTCATCATCATCTTCATCATCATCATCTTCATCATCACATGTAGGTGTAGTACAGCAGTGAGACAGATGTTGGGGCTTTCTCTCCAAACACAGTGATGCTGCAGCTGCAGGTTGCTTTGGGTTTCATCACTACAACAAAGTGCCCTGGTGTCTCACCCACTTCTTAGTGCAGCTCTCCAATGGACTGGAGGAATAAAATAGAGCAGCTCCCTAAAGACGCTTCTCCTGAAATAGAGCAGAGAGAGAGAGAGAGAGACAGACAGACAGACAGACAGACAGACGGAGAGAGACAGACAGATATGAGAGAGTGAGACTGATGGCAGATAAGTTGCTGAGCGGGAGTTTTATCTGTGCGTGAGGGAGGATGTTGAATGTTACATTTATCCTGCGGATCCCGACTTATTTTTAAATGTCACGGCTGAAATTGCCATAATGATTCAGAAATATAACCATTTAAAGAGCAGCTAACGCTCATCCTCACTTCCACTACGCTTAACGAATCGCCTAATATGGCTCAGGGGTGCGAGGTCGTGCCGTTAACATTTACAGGGCCGTCATTTGGGACTGTAAATGGACTGGCTCAGGTTTCAGGGGTTCCTCAGAACACCACCTTCCTGTTGATGGCATTTCATCTGATTCATTACATCTGACTTACCATAACATTCCACTGACTGCTTACTACATACTGCATCACACACACACACACACACACACACACACACACTGCTGGACTGATAATGATGATGGTAATGTAAGATGTAAGAGTGGGGGTGATGATGGGGTAGTGACGGTGGTGGTGGTTGTGATGATGGTGGTGGTGGTTGTGATGATGATGGTGGTGGTTGTGATGATGACAGTGGTGGTGGTTGTGATGATGACGGTGGTGGTGGTTGTAATGATGATGGTGGTGGTGGTTGTAATGATGATGGTGGTGGTGGTTGTGATGACGGTGGTGGTGGTTGTGATGATGATGATGGTGGTGGTTGTAATGATGATGGTGGTGGTGGTTGTGATGATGATGGTGGTGGTTGTGATGATGACAGTGGTGGTGGTTGTGATGATGACGGTGGTGGTGGTTGTAATGATGATGGTGGTGGTGGTTGTAATGATGATGGTGGTGGTGGTTGTGATGACGGTGGTGGTGGTTGTGATGATGGTGGTGGTTGTGATGATGGTGGTGGTGGTTGTAATGATGATGGTGGTGGTGGTTGTGATGACGGTGGTGGTGGTTGTAATGATGATGGTGGTGGTGGTTGTGATGATGGTGGTGGTGGTTGTGATGATGGTGGTGGTGGTTGTGATGATGGTGGTGGTGGTTGTAATGATGATGGTGGTGGTGGTTGTGATGATGGTGGTGGTGGTTGTGATGATGGTGGTGGTGGTTGTGATGATGATGGTGGTGGTGGTTGTGATGATGGTGGTGGTGGTTGTAATGATGATGGTGGTGGTGGTTGTGATGATGGTGGTGGTGGTTGTAATGATGATGGTGGTGGTGGTTGTGATGATGGTGGTGGTGGTTGTGATGATGATGGTGGTGGTGGTTGTGATGATGGTGGTGGTGGTTGTGATGATGGTGGTGGTTGTGATGATGGTGGTGGTTGTGATGATGGTGGTGGTGGTTGTGATGATGGTGGTGGTGGTTGTAATGATGATGGTGGTGGTGGTTGTGATGATGGTGGTGGTGGTTGTAATGATGATGGTGGTGGTGGTTGTGATGATGGTGGTGGTGGTTGTAATGATGATGGTGGTGGTGGTTGTGATGATGATGGTGGTGGTGGTTGTGATGATGGTGGTGGTGGTTGTAATGATGATGACGGTGGTGGTGGTGGTTGTGATGATGATGACGGTGGTGGTGATGGTTGTAATGATGATGATGGTGGTGGTGGTTGTGATGATGATGACGGTGGTGGTGGTGGTTGTGATGATGACGGTGGTGGTGATGATGGTGGTGATGGTGGTGGTGGTTGTGATGATGCTGGTGGTGGTGGTTGTAATGATGATGGTGGTGGTGGTTGTAATGATGACGGTGGTGGTGGTTGTGATGATGATGACGGTGGTGGTGATGGTTGTAATGATGACGGTGGTGGTGGTTGTGATGATGATGACAGTGGTGGTGGTGGTTGTAATGATGACGGTGGTGGTGATGGTGATGGTGGTGGTGGTGGTGGTGGTGGTTGTAATGATGACGGTGGTGGTGGTGGTTGTGATGATGATGACGGTGGTGGTGGTGGTTGTAATGATGACGGTGGTGGTGGTGGTAGATGCAGAAGGTCACGGTGTTCTTTATCATTCACAGTTGACGTGGACGCTCCAGCCCTGACCTCCTGAAGCCGAGCCTGCCGAAGCCGACAGAGAAATTCAATAATACAGTCCACTGACTGCCGTTCCTTCCCTGACTGAACTCTCACACATCAGAAACCACACTGCCCTCCTGAGGGTTACATCAGCCCCCCCCCCCCCCCCCTCCGCTCGCTCTCTCTTGTTTACTCCAACATTTATTCCATTTGCATGTTCGGTAAAATCAGTGAGACGTACTCACCTTCAATCCCTCCCCCTCCCCCAAGAGGAGCTGAGCACCAATCAGATTTCTTGTAACTGCTTTATTTTATCTTATAGCTTAGTGATGTGGGACCTATCCCAGCTGCCACGGGGGAGAGACAGGAGAAGACCAGAGACAGGTCAGTGTGTGGAGACAGAGTGCATTGTGGGGTTGTTGGCTGATATAAACGTGTATTTTGAGCAGACTGCAGGTTTTCAGGGCCCTCGTTGGGCGCTGAGTGATAATTAGGTTTTTAATGTTAACTGGAGTCTTTAAATATTTGTGCCCATTTGAAATGGAGCCCAGTTTGAGGACGTGTTTAATAAGACAGAATGAACGTTCTGAGGGGATTAGGAACAAAGCACAAATTTGTAGAGGCCCTAGTTAGGGCAGTTTGCCTGGTGCGGTGGCGTCCAAGCCTAGTGGGAGAATAGATGTTTGCAAATAGGTTTGGAACAGAAGCCAGACTTCCTGAAGCCCGTATGAGAGCACAGTAAGCAGGGCCCTTACTAATCTGAGGTTAGAGGCCTTTGAGGGATAATGAATGTTTAGGACAGAAGCTGAACATTGGAACCAACCAGACCCCAGTTCAAATGAAACACAGCCGAGAGGAGTGCGTTTGGGACGAAGCCAGCGGCTCACGGGTCTGATCTTTAAGACCCGGTCCTTGTTAGCGTGCAGCGAGGGCTGAGGGTGCAGGACCTGGACATGAGCCGATTCAGAATTCTCTTCATTTGGGACACAGTCAGAATTCCCTAATGGCGGTGTTTGTGTACACTGGGTGGCGCTGTTCCAATCTGAAGCATCCCTTAAGGGGAGAACGTTGTGTGAACGTGTGTTTGGCTCAGATATTTGGTTGAGGATGAGTTCCACTAGAGGGACTCCGGTCTCCATGGGCTCTGTGTTCTGGACCAGACTCAAATCTGAAAAAGCCCTGAGTAGGAGTCAGTGGGGTTGTTCTAATCCAAGTCTGCTAGGCTTTGAAGACTGCAGGACGTTTGGATGTGAATGTGAGATGAATTCCAGAAGCATTATTAGTGCACTCTAGAGTGAGGTGTGTGTGTGTGTGTGTGTGTGTGTGTGTGTGTGTGTGTGTGTGTGTGTGTGTGTGTGTGTGTGTGTGTGTGTGTGTGTGTGTGTGTGTGTGTGGGTGGCCTGACTCTGCTCTGATGGTGATGGTGCTCTGTCCAGACTGGGACTCTCACACTGGGAGCACTGGGATAGGATCCAGGAGCTTTTGTAAGTGTTTTTAAATGGACCCTGTTGTTGCTGATGGAGGTGATGGAGGTGATGGAGTGATGGAGGTGATGGAGTGATGGAGGTGATGGAGGTGATGGAGTGATGGAGGTGATGGAGTGATGGAGGTGATGGAGGTGATGGAGTGATGGAGGTGATGGAGTGATGGAGGTGATGGAGTGATTGAGGTGATGGAGTGATGGAGGTGATGGAGTGATGGAGGTGATGGAGTGATGGAGGTGATGGAGTGATGGAGGTGATGGAGTGATGGAGGTGATGGAGGTGATGGAGTGATTGAGGTGATGGAGTGATGGAGGTGATGGAGTGATGGAGGTGATGGAGTGATGGAGGTGATGGAGTGATGGAGGTGATGGAGTGATTGAGGTGATGGAGGTGATGGAGTGATGGAGGTGATGGAGCGATTGAGGTGATGGAGGTGATGGAGTGATGGAGGTGATGGAGTGATGGAGGTGATGGAGTGATTGAGGTGATGGAGTGATGGAGGTGATGGAGTGATGGAGTGATGGAGTGATGGAGGTGATGGAGGTGATGGAGTGATGGAGGTGATGGAGTGATGGAGGTGATGGAGGTGATGGAGTGATGGAGGTGATGGAGTGATGGAGGTGATGGAGGTGATGGAGGTGATGGAGTGATGGAGTGATGGAGGTGATGGAGGTGATGGAGGTGATGGAGTGATGGAGGTGATGGAGTGATGGAGGTGATGGAGGTGATGGAGGTGATGGAGTGATGGAGGTGATGGAGGTGATGGAGTGATGGAGGTGATGGAGGTGATAGAGTGATGGAGGTAATGGAGTGATGGAGGTGATGGAGGTGATAGAGTGATGGAGGTGATGGAGGTGATGGAGGTGATGGAGTGATGGAGTGATGGAGTGATGGAGGTGATGGAGGTGATGGAGTGATGGAGGTGATGGAGTGATTGAGGTGATGGAGTGATGGAGGTGATGGAGGTGATGGAGTGATGGAGTGATGGAGGTGATGGAGGTGATGGAGGTGATGGAGTGATGGAGTGATGGAGGTGATGGAGGTGATGGAGGTGATGGAGTGATGGAGGTGATGGAGGTGATGGAGTGATGGAGGTGATGGAGGTGATGGAGGTGATAGAGTGATGGAGTGATGGAGGTGAGGGTGTTCTGCTCTGGAGGTTCTGAAGGCCGCTCCATCTCGCTCCTCGTGCTCGTCTGATGGAGGATGAAGGGTTAAACGTTGGATCTCTGCGCAGAACCCGGCGTGAGGGCAGAATGAGGGATAAACATCTGCGCTCTGATTTAATGGATTGCGTTCTTCTCCGACGTTCCTGCAGAGCATGCACACGACGTTCTCATTGGTAATAATGTTCTCCATCTGCTTCAGATAACACAGAGGCTGCCGTTACACCACCCCGTGTTCTCCATACCAAAAAAATCCTTCCTGTATGGAAATGATCCCATGATCCTTTGCTTCTTTATTTCAGCAGAATTGAATGTGTTTTGCTGAATAGAGAACGTGGATTCAGGAACACACTGTACAGGAACCTCAGAAATGGAGGGCAACCACGATGATCAGAGAGTCCGCCTCTCTGTATATATCTGAGGTGGGCTGGTCCTAAAGCTGAACCCACCAAACATCCACCCGTCCTGTCTTAAACCACTGTTTTCCATCTTCAGACACTTAAGATCAATTCATGCAATTAATGTCTTTTTATCTTAATTAAATTCCATTAATAAGAATTAATCTCACACATTTATGGAACCTGGTTTCTTCAAATGAATCCACAAACAAGAGCAGCTCCTCCACCACCAGCTCCACCAGCTCCTCCACCTCCAGCTCCTCCACCAGCTCCACCTCCACCAGCTCCTCCTCCACCAGCTCCACCTCCACCAGCTCCTCCTCCACCAGCTCCTCCTCCACCAGCTCCTCCACCTCCAGCTCCTCCACCAGCTCCTCCACCTCCAGCTCCTCCAACAGCTCCTCCACCACCAGCTCCTCCACCAGCTCCTCCACCACCAGCTCCTCCACCAGCTCCTCCACCAGCTCCTCCACCACCAGCTCCTCCACTACCAGCTCCTCCACCACCAACTCCTCCTCCACCAGCTCCTCCTCCACCAGCACCTCCACCTCCAGCTCCTCCTCCACCAGCTCCAGTGTTTAGAGCAGGTTGGTCAGATCCTCTTCTCTCTCTCAGATCAAAACAAGGTAACCTCTCATATAAATGGATCTTAAAAATGTTTGGTGACCCAAAGTAAACGTCAGCTGTGGATGTAAGTCCTCAGCGCAGAACCACGCCGGTCCGTCTTCAGGTTCCTCCGTTCAGTCCGTACAGCGCGCAGATCGTCCGTCTGACGTTCACTCTGTAATAAAAGGTAAGCAGGAAGTGAGATCACGGGACTGAAGGCTGGAGCTTTCATATTTTGTGATGTCATTTTGGGTTTATAAACTCTTTGATGATTTAATGATGTTCACAGCTGCTCCTCTCCATAACGAGTTTATTGAGCCTGCAATGAGCTCCTCCATCTGCTTCGTTAAACTTTACCTCTGTCTTCAGCTCACATTCTAATCACTGTCCCACATTTCACTCTGGGTCTCTGATCCTGTCTTCTACATAAAAAGACGACGGTCTGAAGCTTCGGAACAGCGTACAGGTTCTCCTGCTGCAGACTGCAGGTTCTCCCGACAGGCTAAGGCAGGCTTAGATATCCTGATGTTTGATGTTTTTAGCAGGTCAGGTCTGGAGGACATAGGGTCGTCAGAGCTGAAGCTGAAGTTCAGTCAGATGGTCAGTCTGTCCGCAGAGGGGTTTTTTGTGGTGGTTGGTGTTGTGGTGGTGGTGCTGGTGGTTCTGAGGCATGTTCTGTATTATTAACCGCGTGGCCTTTGTGGAGGGCCCGGTCCCGGGGCTCTGAGCAGACCGCAGAGAGGCTGAAGATCAGGAACTGGGAATAATAACACGGCTTTTGGGTCGCGGCTGTGAACCAGAGGCCTGATCATTACTGGACTAGAGATCAAAGTCAACATGATCACCACAGAGTTCAGAACCACACAGATCAGTCATCACACTTTGATTCATGATTCATGATTCAGCAGTGTTTGAATAACAGTGTGTGTGTGTGTGTGTGTGTGTGTGTGTGTGTGTGTGTGTGTGTGTGTTCTGGGGGAATATTTACCTTGGCATGTTTGATGGTTCCTCTGCTCCCATGGTCACCTCCACTGTGTTCACATTAGCACTTGAGCAAAGCAGGCAGTGACCACACAGTGGCCATTAAAGGAGAACAGCTGATGTGTTGGGGCAGAGTGGTGTTACAGCATCAACACAAATTTAGGAAGGTCAGAAGGTCATTCGGTCATCAGATTTGTTCCTGGTGGAGTGATGGACATGAAGGAAATGGAGAGCAGCTGTGATTGTGTTCTCAGTTAGTTCTGCTGGCCCTTCAGACAGACAGCTCTGAGGTTTGGGTTTGAAGTTGATTTGAGGTGAGAACTGCAGGGAAAAGCCCCGGCACCGCGATGGCGTCGCTGATGTCACTGAAAGGTTGGCTCGCGTTCTCAAACAGCCCAGGGCCAGATCTCACTGCTGGTGCAAAGACAGGGTTAGAGGGACAAGTGCTGCTCATGTGAAATAGATAAAGCAGCGATCTGCGCTGCCCCCAGACGTCTGCGGCCGAGCGCCGCCGGGGCCCGAGCAAGACTGAAGCCAGCTCTGCGGAGAACATCACACAGTCCAACAGCTCAGGGATGGTTCCACTAACATCCCCTCAGCACCTGCTGCTCCACGAGAGGAGGACTCTGCCCCGTTGCACTGTGGGACGTGCTGCTGTTTTTATGAAACTGGTTAAAAATAGGTTCTAATTGTGAGCGGGAACAGACGGAACATTAACATTAACGATGTCTTCTGTTATAAATCACAGAATCCGCATTTCCTTACGATCCTCTCATCTTCTCTGAGTCTGAAAGACATCGACCATTAGAGTTCCTCATAAAGTCAATGTGGAACCGATGTGTTCAGTACAGGATCAGAACCGTCTGCAGTGCGGGGGGGGGAGGGGATGTAGCATAGCAAATAATTTCATTACAAATGTAAAAATCTAAAATAAACAAGCTCCAGTACTCATCTCCCAACTGAATGAAACCTCTCCAATCATCAGAGGAACTTTGACTGCAGCGTGGTTGTTGGTACCAGGTGGGCTGAGACGGCAGGAGATTTCCGTTGCTGCCCGGCCGCTCAAGGAGGACGAGTCCCCCACTGAGTCTCGGTCCTCACAAGGTTTCTTCCTTAAATAACAACATAACAGGGAGTTTTGTCTTGCCGCTGTCGCTTCGTCTTGCTCTTTGGGGATTAAAGGCTTTTTATTCTGTAAAGCTGCTTTGTGACGATGTACTGATGTAAAAAGCGCGACAGAAATAAATAACTTGAACTTGAACTTGGATCCAGGAACTCAGCTAAGAACCTTTGTACAAATGTGATAACCAGGATCTCAGAATCCAAAGCTCCGCCCCCCCCCCCCCCCCCTCCTTCAGTAGAACGGTTTATCAGCATCAGTAAAAACACTAAAACACAAAGGACACAGGGGCTTCTCCAATATTTATTTTTAGAACAATGCAGTAAAATATTCTCCAGCTCGAGTTCAGAACGTCCTGATCGGTTGGGTTACATGATGAGCTGACTTTGTCTCTTTCTTATCTTTTTCCAAATGAATTGGGATCTCGAGTTAAACCTCCAGCTACTTCATCAGCTCCCAGATCTGCACTCAGGTTTATTAAAGCACACAAAGCCAAATTGCACCGCCTGAAAACACAGTGTGGATTTAAAGTTCAGACCCGTAGAGTTAACATGGAAAATCAATCAAACATCACCAATCAATATGATCAATATGATCAATAAAGGCGTTACCTCGAGGCACGGAATCTGTGAAACAAACAGATCTGACTTTAGACTTTAGTCTGGATTTCAGCAGATTATAAATCATGTTATTAGATCTAAATACAGTGCTAGAGGACCCCCTGGTAAGAGTCTGTGTGGAGTTTGGAATGTTCTCCTCGTGTTTATATTGGTTAGTGTAATGATTTTAACCCCTTAATGAAGCTGACAGCTCATTAGCTTTATCAACTTGTTGGAAATAAATAAATGCAGGATTTGAGATGGACTGCTGCAGCGACCCCTGGTGGCTAATGGTGACAGATAAACTCTCTCTCTCTCCCCCCCCCCCCCCCCCCCCCCACGGTCCACAGCTGTTTAGAACATGTACAGAATACTTACTTTTCTATAGGTGCAGTTCGTAATCCGTGGATGATGGAGGTTCGGTTATGAGAAGCTCTGTGAACGTGAACATTACAGTTTCATTATTCTGAACCCAAACTGCATCTGTATTAGTGTAATTAACATCTAATTAAAAACTACTGACTCTAACTGATCCTGATCCTGATCCTGATCCCGATCCTGGTCGGTGGTGGTGTTTGTTCTGGTCTGATTGCAGGTTCTGTGCTCAGAGTGGACTCTGAAATGAAGTGAACATTACAGTTTTATTATTCTGAACCCAAACTGCATCTGTATTAGTGTAATTAATTATTTATCTGTATTAGTGTAATTAATTATTTATCTGTATTAGTGTAATTAATTATTTATCTGTATTAGTGTAATTAATTATTTATCTGTATTAGTGTAATTAACATCTAATTAAAAACTACTGACTCTGACTGATCCTGATCCCGATCCTGATCCCGATCCTGATCCCGATCCTGATCCTGATCCCGATCCTGATCCCGATCCTGATCCCGATCCTGATCCTGATCCCGATCCTGATCCTGGTCGGTGGTGGTGTTTGTTCTGGTCTGATTGTAGGTTCTGTGCTCAGAGTGGACTCTGAAATGAAGTGAACATTACAGTTTCATTATTCTGAACCCAAACTGCATCTGTATTAGTGTAATTAATTATTTATCTGTATTAGTGTAACTAACATCTAATTAAAAACTACTGACTCTGACTGATCCCGATCCTGATCCTGATCCTGATCCTGGTCGGTGGTGGTGTTTGTTCTGGTCTGATTGCAGGTTCTGTGCTCAGAGTGGACTCTGAAATGAAGCAACAGGTTGAGCAGGTTCCCCGTCCCCGTCCCCGTCCTCATGAAGCACACCGCAGTATTAATCTCAACGTTCCAGCAGGCAGAACATTTGAAGGTTCATGTTTTTTTCGTACGAGTTCTAACGTTCAGTACGTTTACAGAACCCTCGCGGCTCTTCGGTGCGTTCTGAGCGCTGTTTTGTGAACGCACTGAAACGTTGTGTGGAACGTTGGTGTCGATACTCACAGCAGAGAAACGAGAGAAGGTTACTCACGTTGGAGAGCTGGAGTTGTTCAGTTGAGGATCCTGATAGAAACTGGAGCTACAGAAAAAAGCCTTTAGTCCGGGTTTAATGTTATTTAGACTAAACTGCTGTAGAGGGTCTGTGTCTCACCTCGTGCTGTTGATCTGTGGACGGTTGAAGGGCAGAGCGAGGGCAGACGTCAGGAGCAGCGCGGTGAGGGACCAGACGGCAGCCATGACAACTAACCTTTAAACTGCTCACTTACTAACAGCAGAAAATCAAGGGCCATGGATTTAAAGAGCTTAATCGCTGCACCCAGCTTTCAGAGCTTACTCACCCCGTGAACCGCCGTTCTGTAGAGAACCCTCACGCTCAGGAGGGGCTTCGGTTCCAGACTGGTCTGCGTGTCCTTGTCTTATACAAACACTGGAACCATTAGGGTTAATCAGGAGAATGATTAATGGAGCGCAGTCTGGTCATGGGAACGGGGTGAGTCTCTGAGAACACGGCGCTCTCATCACGGTTCTCCTGCTGAGATTCTTTTAGAGCTTTTCAGTTTTATCAGGATTCAGTTTGAGGAGAGAAATAATGAGCTGCTACCACAAAAGAAAAGTAATTACCTGCAACAATAAAGACGTGAACGTCCATCACACGAAGCCCGAATGATCGCACATCTTATCACTCACATGTCCTTTTACTCTGAACCTCTCAGAGCAGAACCGACCGTCTCACTGAACTGGGTTCTGCTGAACTGGACCTTTAGAACAGATGAACGTTACCGTGCTGGAGCTGGAACCTCTCCTGTGCTTTCTCATTCTAACCGGGTTATTAAATGGTTTTAATGTTTTTTTGAATGACATGCAGGTGTAGATTTCATTTCATTTAGTTCATGATAATGAATTTGCATGTTCTCCTTTATCTTTTTTAGTAGATGCTCATTTGCTGAATGTGTGTGTGAACATGTCCTGCCATGAACCCATAACCTCTCTCTCTATAAGTGAGAATGGTTCCAGGAACCTTTATGATCCAGAGTGAAATAAAAGATTTAAAATAAATCAGAACTTCTTTGAACAGGAGAACGTTCATGAACGTTTCAGTCTTATAGACCTCATGTTCCTCAGTCCTGTTCCCGTCCTGTCCCCTGTGCATTAGTGGGGTGTGGTTCCAGACTTACAGGATCTAGAACCAGTACTGAGGGGTTCATCAGAAACTGCAAATTCATCTGCATTTACAAACGACAGCCTGCGCATGCGCAGCACCGCACGCCTCCGTAGTCTTTTATAAGTTCTGTATTTCTGAAAAATGACATTAACATTAACATCCTCATTAATCCAAATCTAATTACATTAATCATTTACTTTGTTTTAATTTACTAATAAATCTAAACTCGAGAGAGACAGAGCGCTGTGTGTGTGTGTGTGTGGGGGGGGGGGGGGTAGTGTGTGTGTGGGGGGGGGGGGGTAGGGTAGTGTGTGTGTGTGGGGGGGGTTAGTGTGTGTGTGTGTGTGTTGGGGGGGGGGGGTTAGTGTGTGTGTGTGGGGGGGGGGGGGTTAGTGTGTGTGTGTGTGTTGTGTGGGGGGGGGGGTTAGTGTGGGGGGGGTGTGTGTGTGTGTGGTGTGGGGGGGGGGGGGGGGGGGGGGGGGGGGGGGGTTAGTGTGTGTGTGTGTATGTGTGTGTGTGTGTGTGTGGGGGGGGGGGGTTAGTGTGTGTGTGTGTGTGTGTGTGTGTGTGTGTGTGTGTGGGGGGGGGGGGACCGCGCCCTGTTTTCACCTGATAAGCGTGTCTGGATTCGCGTGATGACGTCAACCAACAGGACATTCCAGGAAGAGTTCTGAAAGTTGCCATGTGTGTGTTTTTGAAACGTGCGGCGTTCCGCGGTTCAGATTTAGATGAGGTGTGTTTGAATTCTCTGCTGGTTTAATAATCTCAGCTGATCTGTTAGAAGTGGAACACACTCTCACTCAGTCGTTTGAAAAGTTTCAATGGGAATGAGTTTCTGTTCCTCTGATCGTAATGCAGATTCGAGGTGTTGCCTCGTTATTTACTCACTGAGAGATGGGATAGGCTCAAGATCCCCAAAGAAATCCTTTCAATGAATAAATAAATACGAAAATCTGATGTTTTACATTCACTAAATGACTTTGAGTACAAGTTTAACAAAATGATTTAAAGAACATCTCCATGGCAACAGGTTAGTAAAACAAAGCAAAAACAAATCTGATGAAAATCTAGAACATATTAATACACGTGACTAAAGGAAACTCACAGTTAATAAAGTGGATTAAATTAATTAATGAATAATCTCTAATCTGATGGAATGATGAATCCATGGGGATGAGGGCGTGTTCGGGGTGAATCTGGCAACCCGCAGACTTCCTCTCGTTCGGGATCAGAGGAGCCGCGCTGCACGCTCGCCCTCAAACTCTTTAAACTGCTCTCTGTTCACTCAGCCCGCGGGAACCGAGCCGAACCGAACCGAACCGAACCGAGCCAGAACCGAACCGAACCGAACCGGACCGGACCACAGCGTTCTTCAGTGAGTTATCAGAGCGGATCAAAGTTGGGACCGCGGCGGGGCGTTTGATCCTCATTCCTCCATTTTGAAGCGCCGCTCTCTCTCTCTCTCTCTCTCTCTCTCTCTCTGTCTGTTCGGTGAGTTTAATGAGGATGATGAGGATGATGATGAAGGTGGTGGTCAGTTTGTCGGTCTCTCTGATCTCTCTTACAGAACTTTAAACTGTCCGATCTCTCTGTTTGAGGAATAAAGTCTGTTGTGAGGAACTTATGCTAAGCTAAAGCTAAAGCAGCCCACACTTTAAAAGTGGTTTAAAGTTGGTGAGAGGAGTTTATTGGGGGTGTCCGGATCGTGGTGCGCGGTGCTCGAGCTGTTTTGTTGATAAAGTAAAGTTTTTAAACTATAAAGAGTTCCTCACTCCGACGGGACGCTCCGTTAGCAGAGTTAGCATTAATGCTAAAGTTCGCGATGGCGTCGTTTCATTAATAAAGTTTATTCGTTGACATCATTTCAGTTTTAATCGTCATTGTTGATAAATATATAAATGTAAATATATTTTAAAGTAACTTTTCTTAGTTCTGCTTCATTCTGTGGTTTAAACGTGTTTCATGTTGATAAATCTCACTGTGAGGTCATGTGACTGTCGGTCCCTTTAAGGGGGGGTGGGGTGTGGGGGGGGGGTGTTGCAACATTCAGTATATCCGCCCTCTGCAGGATACCTGAGCTCACAGACACACCTGATTGGTCGTTGTTGCAGTGATTGACAGAGGGGTCCTATTGGTCGGCTCACCGTTCTTGATTGTGACCTCATAGTGATGTAACCCAGCAGGCATGTCTGATTGGATGGTCAGTGGGTTCTCACAGGAGAACCGTTCTGGCTTTAATTCCCCATTTGGATGAGGACAGGTCTGCTCTGTGTGGGGTCTGTATGTCCTCCCTGTGTCTGTGTGGGGTCTGTATGTCCTCCCTGTGTCTGTGTGGGGTCTGTATGTCCTCCCTGTGTCTGTGTGGGGTCTGTATGTCCTCCCTGTGTCTGTGTGGGGTCTGTATGTCCTCCCTGTGTCTGTGTGGGGTCTGTATGTCCTCCCTGTGTCTGTGTGGGGTCTGTATGTCCTCCCTGTGTCTGTGTGGGGTCTCTATGTCCTCCCTGTGTCTGTGTGGGGTCTCTATGTCCTCCCTGTGCCTGTGTGGGGTCTGTATGTCCTCCCTGTGCCTGTGTGGGGTCTGTATGTCCTCCCTGTGTCTGTGTGGGGTCTGTATGTCCTCCCTGTGTCTGTGTGGGGTCTGTATGTCCTCCCTGTGTCTGTGTGGGGTCTCTATGTCCTCCCTGTGCCTGTGTGGGGTCTGTATGTCCTCCCTGTGTCTGTGTGGGGTCTGTAGGTCCTCCCTGTGTCTGTGTGGGGTCTGTATGTCCTCCCTGTGTCTGTGTGGGGTCTCTATGTCCTCCCTGTGTCTGTGTGGGGTCTCTATGTCCTCCCTGTGTCTGTGTGGGGTCTGTAGGTCCTCCCTGTGCCTGTGTGGGGTCTGTAGGTCCTCCCTGTGTCTGTGTGGGGTCTGTATGTCCTCCCTGTGTCTGTGTGGGGTCTCTATGTCCTCCCTGTGTCTGTGTGGGGTCTCTATGTCCTCCCTGTGTCTGTGTGGGGTCTGTATGTCCTCCCTGTGTCTGTGTGGGGTCTGTATGTCCTCCCTGTGTCTGTGTGGGGTCTCTATGTCCTCCCTGTGTCTGTGTGGGGTCTGTATGTCCTCCCTGTGTCTGTGTGGGGTCTGTATGTCCTCCCTGTGCCTGTGTGGGGTCTGTATGTCCTCCCTGTGTCTGTGTGGGGTCTGTATGTCCTCCCTGTGTCTGTGTGGGGTCTCTATGTCCTCCCTGTGTCTGTGTGGGGTCTCTATGTCCTCCCTGTGTCTGTGTGGGGTCTGTATGTCCTCCCTGTGTCTGTGTGGGGTCTGTATGTCCTCCCTGTGTCTGTGTGGGGTCTCTATGTCCTCCCTGTGTCTGTGTGGGGTCTCTATGTCCTCCCTGTGCCTGTGTGGGGTCTGTATGTCCTCCCTGTGTCTGTGTGGGGTCTCTATGTCCTCCCTGTGTCTGTGTGGGGTCTCTATGTCCTCCCTGTGTCTGTGTGGGGTCTGTATGTCCTCCCTGTGTCTGTGTGGGGTCTGTATGTCCTCCCTGTGTCTGTGTGGGGTCTCTATGTCCTCCCTGTGTCTGTGTGGGGTCTGTATGTCCTCCCTGTGTCTGTGTGGGGTCTGTATGTCCTCCCTGTGTCTGTGTGGGGTCTGTATGTCCTCCCTGTGTCTGTGTGGGGTCTCTATGTCCTCCCTGTGCCTGTGTGGGGTCTCTATGTCCTCCCTGTGCCTGTGTGGGGTCTGTATGTCCTCCCTGTGTCTGTGTGGGGTCTGTATGTCCTCCCTGTGTCTGTGTGGGGTCTCTATGTCCTCCCTGTGTCTGTGTGGGGTCTGTATGTCCTCCCTGTGTCTGTGTGGGGTCTGTATGTCCTCCCTGTGTCTGTGTGGGGTCTGTATGTCCTCCCTGTGTCTGTGTGGGGTCTGTATGTCCTCCCTGTGTCTGTGTGGGGTCTGTATGTCCTCCCTGTGTCTGTGTGGGGTCTGTATGTCCTCCCTGTGCCTGTGTGGGGTCTGTATGTCCTCCCTGTGTCTGTGTGGGGTCTGTATGTCCTCCCTGTGTCTGTGTGGGGTCTGTATGTCCTCCCTGTGTCTGTGTGGGGTCTGTAGGTCCTCCCTGTGTCTGTGTGGGGTCTGTATGTCCTCCCTGTGTCTGTGTGGGGTCTGTATGTCCTCCCTGTGCCTGTGTGGGGTCTGTATGTCCTCCCTGTGTCTGTGTGGGGTCTGTATGTCCTCCCTGTGTCTGTGTGGGGTCTGTATGTCCTCCCTGTGTCTGTGTGGGGTCTGTATGTCCTCCCTGTGCCTGTGTGGGGTCTGTATGTCCTCCCTGTGTCTGTGTGGGGTCTGTATGTCCTCCCTGTGTCTGTGTGGGGTCTGTATGTCCTCCCTGTGTCTGTGTGGGGTCTGTATGTCCTCCCTGTGCCTGTGTGGGGCAGTGGTCTGTTCACATTCCTTGGACATGCTGATTTACACCGGGGCGGGGCGGGGGGGGGGGGGTCATTAATATGTAGACCATCCGTCCTCTCACCGCTCTCTGGGGTTGGATGAGGTCTGGATGGTTTGTTGGTGGGAGGAGCTTCTCACTGGGAATGGCTCACGGTTCTGGTGGGAACGCTGACGTGATGTAATGAATCAGATCCACGCTGTTCTTTTATGATGTTCTGCTGTTTATGATTCTCTCTCTGTATTCTGTGTATGGTTGGTGTTTGGGTGGTGTATGGATGGTGTTTGGGTGGTGTATGGTTGGTGTATGGTTGGTGTATGGTTGGTGTTTGGATGGTGTATGGTTGGTGTATGGTTGGTGTATGGTTGGTGTTTGGATGGTGTTTGGATGGTGTATGGTTGGTGTATGGATGGTGTATGGTTGGTGTATGGTTGGTGTTTGGATGGTGTATGGTTGGTGTATGGTTGGTGTTTGGATGGTGTATGGTTGGTGTATGGTTGGTGTTTGGATGGTGTATGGTTGGTGTATGGATGGTGTATGGTTGGTGTATGGTTGGTGTTTGGATGGTGTATGGTTGGTGTTTGGATGGTGTATGGTTGGTGTATGGATGGTGTATGGTTGGTGTATGGTTGGTGTTTGGATGGTGTATGGTTGGTGTATGGTTGGTGTTTGGGTGGTGTATGGATGGTGTATGGTTGGTGTTTGGATGGTGTATGGATGCTGTTTGGTTGGTGTATGGATGGTGTTTGGGTGGTGTTTGGGTGGTGTATGGATGGTGTATGGATGCTGTTTGGTTGGTGTATGGATGGTGTTTGGTTGGTGTATGGTTGGTGTATGGATGGTGTTTGGTTGGTGTATGGATGGTGTTTGGTTGGTGTATGGATGGTGTATGGATGGTGTATGGATGGTGTATGGTTGGTGTTTGGATGGTGTATGGTTGGTGTTTGGATGGTGTATGGTTGGTGTATGGTTGGTGTTTGGATGGTGTATGGTTGGTGTATGGTTGGTGTTTGGGTGGTGTATGGATGGTGTATGGTTGGTGTTTGGATGGTGTATGGATGCTGTTTGGTTGGTGTATGGATGGTGTTTGGGTGGTGTTTGGGTGGTGTATGGATGGTGTATGGATGCTGTTTGGTTGGTGTATGGATGGTGTTTGGTTGGTGTATGGTTGGTGTATGGATGGTGTTTGGTTGGTGTATGGATGGTGTTTGGTTGGTGTATGGATGGTGTATGGATGGTGTATGGATGGTGTATGGTTGGTGTTTGGATGGTGTATGGTTGGTGTATGGATGGTGTATGGTTGGTGTATGGTTGGTGTTTGGATGGTGTATGGTTGGTGTTTGGATGGTGTATGGTTGGTGTATGGTTGGTGTTTGGGTGGTGTATGGATGGTGTATGGTTGGTGTTTGGATGGTGTATGGATGCTGTTTGGTTGGTGTATGGATGGTGTTTGGGTGGTGTTTGGGTGGTGTATGGATGGTGTATGGATGCTGTTTGGTTGGTGTATGGATGGTGTTTGGTTGGTGTATGGTTGGTGTATGGATGGTGTTTGGTTGGTGTATGGATGGTGTTTGGTTGGTGTATGGATGGTGTATGGATGGTGTATGGATGGTGTATGGTTGGTGTTTGGATGGTGTATGGTTGGTGTATGGATGGTGTATGGTTGGTGTATGGTTGGTGTTTGGATGGTGTATGGTTGGTGTTTGGATGGTGTATGGTTGGTGTATGGTTGGTGTTTGGGTGGTGTATGGATGGTGTATGGTTGGTGTTTGGATGGTGTATGGATGCTGTTTGGTTGGTGTATGGATGGTGTTTGGTTGGTGTATGGATGGTGTATGGTTGGTGTATGGATGGTGTATGGTTGGTGTTTGGATGGTGTATGGTTGGTGTTTGGATGGTGTATGGTTGGTGTTTGGATGGTGTATGGTTGGTGTATGGTTGGTGTTTGGGTGGTGTATGGATGGTGTATGGTTGGTGTTTGGATGGTGTATGGATGCTGTTTGGTTGGTGTATGGATGGTGTTTGGGTGGTGTTTGGGTGGTGTATGGATGGTGTATGGATGCTGTTTGGTTGGTGTATGGATGGTGTTTGGTTGGTGTATGGTTGGTGTATGGATGGTGTATGGTTGGTGTATGGATGGTGTTTGGGTGGTGTATGGATGGTGTATGGTTGGTGTATGGTTGGTGTTTGGATGGTGTATGGTTGGTGTATGGATGGTGTATGGTTGGTGTATGGATGGTGTTTGGATGGTGTATGGATGGTGTATGGATGGTGTATGGTTGGTGTTTGGATGGTGTATGGTTGGTGTATGGATGGTGTATGGTTGGTGTATGGTTGGTGTTTGGATGGTGTATGGTTGGTGTTTGGTTGGTGTATGGTTGGTGTATGGTTGGTGTTTGGGTGGTGTATGGATGGTGTATGGTTGGTGTTTGGATGGTGTATGGATGCTGTTTGGTTGGTGTATGGATGGTGTTTGGTTGGTGTATGGATGGTGTATGGTTGGTGTTTGGATGGTGTATGGATGCTGTTTGGTTGGTGTATGGATGGTGTTTGGTTGGTGTATGGATGGTGTATGGTTGGTGTATGGTTGGTGTTTGGATGGTGTATGGTTGGTGTATGGATGGTGTATGGTTGGTGTATGGATGGTGTTTGGGTGGTGTATGGATGGTGTTTGGTTGGTGTATGGATGGTGTATGGTTGGTGTATGGTTGGTGTTTGGATGGTGTATGGTTGGTGTTTGGATGGTGTATGGTTGGTGTATGGTTGGTGTTTGGGTGGTGTATGGATGGTGTATGGATGGTGTATGGTTGGTGTTTGGATGGTGTATGGGTGGTGTATGGATGGTGTATGGATGGTGTATGGTTGGTGTTTGGGTGGTGTATGGATGGTGTATGGTTGGTGTATGGTTGGTGTTTGGGTGGTGTATGGTTGGTGTATGGTTGGGTTGGTGTTTGGATGGTGTTTGGTTGGTGTATGGTTGGTGTATGGATGGTGTATGGGTGGCCTTTGGGTGACGTTTGGTTGGTGTATGGATGGTGCATGGATGGTGTATGGATGGTGTTTGGTTGGTGTATGGGTGGTGTTTGGGTGACGTTTGGTTGGTGTATGGATGGTGTATGGATGGTGTATGGTTGGTGTTTGGTTGGTGTTTGGTTGGTGTATGGATGGTGTATGGGTGGCGTTTGGTTGGTGTATGGTTGGTGTTTGGTTGGTGTATGGATGGTGTATGGTTGGTGTATGGATGGTGTTTTGGTGGCGTATGGGTGGCGTTTGGTTGGTGTATGGATGGTGTATGGTTGGTGTTTGGTTGGTGTATGGATGGTGTATGGATGGTGTATGGTTGGTGTTTGGTGGCGTTTGGGTGGTGTTTGGTTTGTATTTGGTTGGTGTATGGATGGTGTATGGATGGTGTATGGATGGTGTATGGATGGTGTATGGATGGTGTTTGGGTGGTGTTTGGATGGTGTTTGGTTGGTGTATGGATGGTGTATGGTTGGTGTATGGGTGGTGTTTGGGTGGTGTTTGGTTGGTGTATGGATGGTGTTTGGGTGGCGTTTGGGTGGCGTTTGGTTGGTGTATGGATGGTGTATGGTTGGTGTTTGGGTGGTGTATGGTTGGTGTTTGGTGGCGTATGGGTGGTGTATGGATGGTGTTTGGGTGGTGTATGGATGGTGTTTGGGTGGTGTATGGATGGTGTATGGTTGGTGTATGGTTGGTGTATGGTTGGTGTTTGGGTGGTGTTTGGGTGGTGTTTGGATGGTGTTTGGGTGGTGTATGGATGGTGTATGGATGGTGTATGGATGGTGTATGGATGGTGTTTGGGTGGTGTATGGATGGTGTATGGTTGGTGTATGGTTGGTGTTTGGGTGGTGTATGGTTGGTGTATGGATGGTGTATGGTTGGTGTATGGATGGTGTATGGATGGTGTATGGTTGGTGTTTGGTTGGTGTATGGATGGTGTATGGGTGGTGTTTTGGTGGCGTATGGGTGGCGTTTGGTTGGTGTATGGATGGTGTATGGTTTGTGTATGGATGGTGTATGGTTGGTGTTTGGTGGCGTTTGGGTGGTGTTTGGTTTGTATTTGGTTGGTGTATGGATGGTGTATGGATGGTGTATGGATGGTGTATGGATGGTGTATGGATGGTGTTTGGGTGGTGTTTGGTTGGTGTATGGATGGTGTATGGATGGTGTATGGATGGTGTATGGTTGGTGTATGGTTGGTGTATGGGTGGTGTATGGGTGGTGTTTGGTTGGTGTATGGATGGTGTATGGTTGGTGTTTGGTTGGTGTTTGGGTGGTGTTTGGTGGCGTTTGGTGGCGTTTGGGTGGCGTTTGGTTGGCGTATGGATGGTGTATGGGTGGTGTATGGGTGGTGTATGGATGGTGTTTGGATGGTGTTTGGGTGGTGTATGGATGGTGTATGGTTGGTGTTTGGGTGGTGTATGGTTGGTGTATGGTTGGTGTTTGGGTGGTGTATGGATGGTGTATGGATGGTGTATGGATGGTGTATGGTTGGTGTTTGGATGGTGTTTGGGTGGTGTATGGATGGTGTATGGATGGTGTATGGTTGGTGTTTGGGTGGTGTATGGATGGTGTTTGGATGGTGTTTGGGTGGTGTATGGATGGTGTATGGTTGGTGTTTGGGTGGTGTATGGTTGGTGTATGGTTGGTGTTTGGGTGGTGTATGGATGGTGTATGGATGGTGTATGGATGGTGTATGGTTGGTGTTTGGATGGTGTTTGGGTGGTGTATGGATGGTGTATGGATGGTGTTTGGGTGGTGTTTGGATGGTGTTTGGGTGGTGTATGGATGGTGTATGGATGGTGTATGGATGGTGTATGGTTGGTGTTTGGATGGTGTTTGGGTGGTGTATGGATGGTGTATGGATGGTGTATGGTTGGTGTTTGGGTGGTGTATGGTTGGTGTATGGTTGGTGTATGGTTGGTGTTTGGGTGGTGTATGGATGGTGTATGGATGGTGTATGGATGGTGTATGGTTGGTGTATGGTTGGTGTATGGTTGGTGTATGGATGGTGTATGGTTGGGTTGGTGTATGGATGGTGTATGGGTGGCGTTTGGTTGGTGTATGGTTGGTGTACGGTTGGTGTTTGGTTGGTGTATGGTTGGTGTTTGGTTGGTGTATGGATGGTGTATGGTTGGCGTTTGGTTGGTGTATGGTTGGCGTTTGGATGGTGTATGGTTGGCGTTTGGATGGTGTATGGTTGGCGTTTGGGTGACGTTTGGTTGGTGTATGGTTGGTGTATGGTTGGTGTTTGGTTGGTGTATGGATGGTGTTTGGGTGGTGTATGGTTGGTGTATGGTTGGTGTATGGTTGGTGTATGGTTGGTGTTTGGATGGTGTATGGTTGGTGTATGGATGGTGTATGGTTGGCGTTTGGTTGGTGTATGGTTGGCGTTTGGATGGTGTATGGTTGGCGTTTGGATGGTGTATGGTTGGCGTTTGGGTGACGTTTGGTTGGTGTATGGTTGGTGTATGGTTGGTGTTTGGTTGGTGTATGGATGGTGTTTGGGTGGTGTATGGTTGGTGTATGGTTGGTGTATGGTTGGTGTATGGTTGGTGTTTGGTTGGTGTATGGATGGTGTTTGGGTGGTGTATGGTTGGTGTTTGGTTGGTGTTTGGGTGGTGTATGGGTGGCGTTTGGGTGACGTTTGGTTGGTGTATGGTTGGTGTTTGGTTGGTGTATGGATGGTGTATGGGTGGTGTATGGGTGGCGTTTGGTTGGTGTTTGGATGGTGTATGGGTGGCGTTTGGTTGGTGTTTGGATGGTGTTTGGTTGGTGTATGGTTGGTGTATGGTTGGTGTATGGTTGGTGTTTGGGTGGTGTATGGATGGTGTATGGGTGGCGTTTGGGTGACGTTTGGTTGGTGTATGGATGGTGTATGGATGGTGTATGGTTGGTGTTTGGTTGGTGTATGGATGGTGTATGGGTGGTGTTTTGGTGGCGTATGGGTGGCGTTTGGTTGGTGTATGGATGGTGTATGGTTGGTGTTTGGTTGGTGTATGGATGGTGTATGGATGGTGTATGGATGGTGTATGGTTGGTGTTTGGTGGCGTTTGGGTGGTGTTTGGTTGGTGTTTGGTTGGTGTATGGATGGTGTATGGTTGGTGTATGGATGGTGTTTGGGTGGTGTTTGGATGGTGTTTGGTTGGTGTATGGATGGTGTATGGATGGTGTATGGTTGGTGTATGGATGGTGTTTGGGTGGTGTTTGGTTTGTGTTTGGTTGGTGTATGGATGGTGTATGGTTGGTGTTTGGTTGGTGTTTGGGTGGTGTTTGGGTGGTGTTTGGTGGCGTTTGGGTGGTGTTTGGTTGGTGTATGGATGGTGTATGGTTGGTGTTTGGGTGGTGTATGGTTGGTGTTTGGTGGCGTATGGGTGGTGTATGGATGGTGTTTGGATGGTGTATGGTTGGTGTTTGGGTGGTGTATGGATGGTGTATGGTTGGTGTTTGGGTGGTGTATGGTTGGTGTATGGTTGGTGTATGGTTGGTGTTTGGTTGGTGTATGGATGGTGTATGGATGGTGTTTGGTTGGTGTATGGTTGGTGTTTGGTTGGTGTTTGGGTGGTGTATGGTTGGTGTTTGGTGGCGTTTGGATGGTGTTTGGTTGGTGTATGGATGGTGTTTGGTTGGTGTATGGATGGTGTTTGGTTGGTGTATGGATGGTGTTTGGTTGGTGTATGGATGGTGTTTGGTTGGTGTATGGATGGTGTATGGTTGGTGTTTGGTTGGTGTATGGTGGCGTATGGGTGGTGTTTGGTTGGTGTATGGATGGTGTTTGGTTGGTGTATGGTTGGTGTATGGTTGGTGTTTGGTTGGTGTATGGTTGGTGTTTGGTTGGTGTTTGGTTGGTGTTTGGGTGGCGTATGGTTGGTGTTTGGGTGGCGTATGGGTGGTGTTTGGTTGGTGTTTGGATGGTGTATGGTTGGTGTTTGGTTGGTGTTTGGTTGGTGTATGGTTGGTGTTTGGTTGGTGTATGGTTGGTGTATGGTTGGTGTATGGTTGGTGTATGGTTGGTGTATGGTTGGTGTATGGTTGGTGTATGGTTGGTGTTTGGGTGGTGTTTGGGTGATTAGTGTTGCAGAAAGTGAGATGCACTGGTTCAGCTCTAGTTGTATCTGTGTGTGATTGTTAATAGTCTCTCTCTCTCTCTCTCTCTCTCTCTCTTATCCTGGAAGCTGGAGATTGCCCCCCCCCCCCCCCCCGTTTCTTTTCTAATACAGACTCTTATCTTTATTCGGAGTTCTGCGCTCACAGTGGGGCGCGTCCTTGGCATGGACATTAGTTTATTTTGCAGCACAGACAGAGCCGTCTCGGCGTTTAAACGGCGGGATCCTCGCTTATCCCGCTCCCTCACTCGCGGTAGCCGATCGATACGGTGCCGGTCAGCGGGGAATGGGAAATCGAAGCGGTGGGCCAGTGAAGGTCATCGCAAATGAACATCATTAGAGCGATCCCCTCCGTGTTCAGTCTGTAAATCTGATCAGATCTCAGGGACGTTGACTCTGGTGTGTCCCGGTGCGAGTGAAGCCCTCGGCTCTGTAGGTTCTACATGTTTGAATGTCTCATCAGAAGGACACGGCTGGGACGCTGCTGATGTCTCACTCTGAACCAATAAAAACCCAGAGATGCTTTAATTCCAGACGTGTGTGATGTCCGGCTAAATTAAACTTCACACAGCTCCACTTTAGACTCTGAGATGGACCTCCTCTAAAATACAATCAGGCCCCGCCCACAGTGTTTGATTGGTGCAGTGAAAGGTTGTTCAGTTGAAGCTCTTTATGGGCGTGGCCGGAGCAGCACTGTGTTCTCATCATAATGAACTGGGTTAGGGTGTGTGTGTGTGTGTGTGTGTGTGTGTGTGTGTGTGTCACACTGTGTGATGGGTTTTTTATTGCTTTTTATTGGTTTATTATACTTTCTGGACGTCAGTATGTAATGTCCCAGGTGTTTA
Source organism: Corydoras sp. C115 (assembly GCA_019802505.1). Taxonomy (NCBI): domain Eukaryota; kingdom Metazoa; phylum Chordata; class Actinopteri; order Siluriformes; family Callichthyidae; genus Corydoras; species Corydoras sp. C115. Next base: position 32,037 of record JAFMOC010000322.1, on the reverse strand, counting down.
TCCATTATTATTATTATGATTTTTTGCAGGATGTCTAAGAACATGACGAGCATTAACACCCCTAACATCAACTTTAAATGGGATCCCAAGAGTCTGGAGATCCGCACGCTGGCCGTGGAGCGGCTGCTGGAGCCTCTGGTCACTCAGGTGAGCGCTGAATGAAATGGCGGTTGTGTTTATTGGTTGTCCGCTCGTCCTCTGTCATGCAGACGGCTGAATGCGGTTTGATGGTCGCCGCCGGTCTCCGTTAATTACTGTATTAATTACTGTATTAATTACTGTATTAATGCTCCCACAGCTGGAATGAGTGATCCTCTCACCTCCTACTTTATTCATTCATTATTAAAGACGTCCCTCTGCCTTTCTACTTCAGGTCACGACCCTGGTGAACTCCAGCAACAAAGGCCCGTCCAACAAGAAGAAAGGCCGCTCCAAAAAGGCCCACGTCCTGGCCGCGTCCGTGGAGAGCGCCACGCAGAACTTTCTGGAGAAAGGAGAGAAGATTGCCAAGGAGAGCCAGTTCCTCAAAGAGGAGCTCACCGCTGCCGTGGAGGACGTCCGCAAACAAGGTCTTTAACGACTTTACTGTAACGAGCAGCCTCGCCTCACCTCATCAGAATCACACACACACGAGGGAACGTCATGCACACATCACATTCGCATCGCATTCGCTTCACATTCACAATCGCATTCACCAGCGCATTCACCATCGCATTCACCATCGTATTCGCATCGCATTCGCTTCACATTCGCATCGCATTCACGATCACATTCACAATCGCATTCGCTTCACATTCACAATCACATTTACAATCGCATTCGCTTCACATTCACAATCGCATTCGCTTCACATTCACAATCGCATTCACAATCGCATTCGCTTCACATTCACAATCACATTCACAATCGCATTCGCTTCACATTCACAATCACATTCACAATCGCATTCGCTTCACATTCACAATCGCATTCACAATCGCATTCGCTTCACATTCACAATCGCATTCACCATTGCATTCACAATCGCATTCGCTTCACATTCGCAATCGCATTCGCAATTGCATTCACCATTGCATTCACAATCGCATTCGCATCGCATTCGTGTCGCATTCGTGTCGCATTCGCCATCGCATTCACCATCGCATTCACAATTGCATTCGCGTCACATTCACCATCGCAATCGCATTCGCATCGCATTCACCATCACAATCGCATTCACAATCACATTCGCGTCACATTCACGCTGTAAAGATTTGTTCAGTTTGCTTTGATAAAGCGACTCCTCGCTCCTTCTGAAGTCTAAACAATTAGAACTCAATAATTACACTGCTTAATGACTCAATCAGCTGAATCCCACACGTCTGAAACTCCAGTGATGGACGTTACTCTCACCCGGACATCAGGAGAATCCTTACTGACCCCACAATGCACAAGCGGGGGGGGGGGGTGGGTGCAGTTTAAATCCTTTATTATTATAAGCTCACCCTTTAGGTGCTGTTTGTTTTGTGTGAGCTGCTGTTTCTCATTTTAATAAGCTGCTGCTGCCGCTGCTGCTGCCACCACCGCCGCCGATGCCGCCGCCGCAGACCGGGCTGCCCGCCCCGCGCTCTCATTAAACCTCGGTCCATCAGAACACCGGGTGGTTCCTGTGCGGGGAGCAGACAGCTTCATCTGCTCCGTTCTCCGTTCTGCAGGCCTGTTTGTTCTGAATATCTGAGGAGCCTGTTGATTTTAATGCGAGTCGACTGAGCCCTTCTTCATTATTAATGCGGCGCCTCCTGGAGGCTGAGGGCTGCTGGGACTTCAGGTGAGCGAGGAGAGGTGGCTCTGACCTGAGGGGGCTGAATCTGAACACCGCTCACACTGCAGCGGGTCCTGTCATGTGTCATGTCTGGGGTGGGAGCTGTTTGGATGGAGGTTTGGAGCGTGATGGGATAGGTTCAGTCCCCAGCCACAGCTTCAGCACGTTGAGGTGTGGGGTTCGTGTGTGGAATGCAGACTCTGCTGATGAAGCCGGTCATGGCGTCTGAGTTCGGCGGTATCACGTTCTCAAACCGGAACCATATCCATCAGGAGACAGAACTTCATACCCTTGTTGGGTGGATGAGACTAACACAGAACCTTTAGGTTTAAATGAAGTGTCCTCATCCCATCTATCATCTGGATCATCAATCCCTGATGGAACCATGAAACTGAGCTTCACCAGAAGAATGTCAGCCGTCAGTCTGTCAGCTGCATCTCACCAGATGATGGACCACCACCATGAACACTGCACTGAGCACTGAGCTGATGTTCAGGATTAATCAGACTGCTGGAACCCTTTCATCAACCCCAGGGACTGAAACAGAGGTTCACATACTTTTGCCTCTCACTGCGGTTCCTCTCTAGGTCCTGATCTGTAGTCAGTATTCCGATGCAGGCTCTGCTCTGAGGTCTGTAGGATTTTAGATTAATTAAGCGTGGAGATGTGCGGGGCTGTGTGCTTAAGCACTTTTCTTTGTGGGTTTGAATCTGTGGTGATTACACCGTGGCCATTAAAGGGAAAAGAAAAGTGCAGACGGTTCAGAACCGCAGTCTAATCTGTTCTTAAGGACCGCCGAGTGTCTCTTCATTCCAGACAGTACAATCGAACCCTTATGACTGAACCTGAAAGGCTATTGGTTGCCATTTAATTTGGTGTGATGGCAGTATCGGGGCACGCCGTCCTAAAGCCTGTGATTTGCGGGAGTGTTCGAGAGGTTCCCGTTCTCTCAAAACCCAGCGTTCTCTTATAACATCTGCAGAACCCCACAGTGCTGAGACAGCCGTCCCATCGGTTTCCGATCGGGACACTGGGTCATGGTCAGATTTAATCTTCATCATAATGTCCGAGTTCTTCTGTTCTCACATCAGGATGGATGTCCAGGACAGGCAGATATTCCAGGTTCTAAAGCAGGTTCTGTGAGATGGTCATCGGTTCAGTTGAGATCAGACCCTCTGATCCAGATCTCCAACACGCTTTAAAAATGGCTTAGTGGTGCTCCTGCCTTAAGCCCTCATCCCCTTCTGAGGGAACTATCTCAGGGCCGTTTTTCTGGAGTGTGATAGAGATCAGAATGTCTTTAATAAACTCCCAGCACCCCCCTCTAAAGCCCATGTTCTCCGTGATAAAACACTTCAAATAGCTATCAGTGTGGCGCCGCTGATGTGTGCAGTCCGTCTCCCCAGGGAGGAGAACCCAGATAACATTATCCTTCAGCAGCTATTATTCTGCTTTGACAGAGAGACGCTTATTAAAAGGCTTCAGCTCTGTCATTAAGGTCTTCTAAACAGCCGGAACCCCAACGTTCTCCTCTAATCGTCCATTAAGGTCCCGATTCACGGCTTGTCCACGTGCTGTCCAATAACCCTTTAAATACTCTGCTTCACGTGGTTTAATACCTCACTTCCTGTTCGGACGTGTCTTTGGACCTCCCGGTCTCAGACTGGGGAACGGGTCTTTGTTTTGGTTCTGCTGTGGGTCGTTCAGGTTAATGTTTGGTCATCACCCTCGGGTTCCATGGGGCTGGTTCTGAACATTGGGCGGTTGATGACCGAGGGGTGTGGAGTCAGCGGGGGGTGCAGTCTGCTTCTCCAGCAGAATTAAAGAAATGATGCTTTCTGCTGAAGCTGCTGCTGCCTCAGGTTTCTTCATCATCTTCATCATCATCATCATCATCATCATCATCATCACTCCTGCAGCTGGTTCCAGCTTCTACAGACTTATTGATTCAGTATTTAGATAAGCAGCTTATCTGTGTTGTCTCTTTGGGGCTGATGGGTAATAAAGCACCCTGGACCTGTCATCAGTCCATCATCCGTCACACACTCACACTCACACACAAACACACACTCTCACACACACACACACACTCACACTCACACTCACTCCTCTGGAGTAATGGCCTCTTCCTCAGTAGCATGCTTTTGATCTGAGAGGAACGTTAGATCCTGGAGATGGACTCATGGTGTGAACTTTGATGTCCACATAATTCTGTCCATGGTTGGAGAGTGAGCTCAAGGATGAACTGCTTCGTTATTGATGAAGAAATGGTGAGGTCAAAGGTCACTGTGACCATGTTCCATCTCCTCTGTCTCATGCTGGTGATCATGTTCTCATTTGAGGGACCGAACGTGGGCGTGATGTAGTTCTCAGTTCAGAGGTGGACCGAGCTGGACAGACCTCCACCCTGCTCAGACACCCATTGACCAGGACCAGAGCACCAGAGGAGCAGGTGCATCAGGTTCTAACCTCTTCACATGACGTCCTGCTCTGGACGTTCCTGTCTCCGTCACTGAGGGGTTCGGGACGGTTCAGGAGTGAGTAAAGAATATAGAACCGGGCTCAGCTGGAGACCCGGGTCCGAACCCACTGCGCTGCGTCAGCTGATCTGCTTCATCCAGCGGTTCTGATGTTCTGAGTTCCCTTCAGATGAAACTGCGTTAGCTTTGATTTAAAGACATTTCATCTGTTTGATCTCCAACACCGAACGAGCTTTCAGATCGATAACCACCGCTTCAGCTTTGTTGATCTCTGATTGACCTTTGACCTGTGTGTTTCAGGAGAGTCCATGCGGCAGGCCTCGGGGGAGTTTGCTGAGGACCCCTGCTCCTCTGTGAAGAGAGGGAACATGGTGCGGGCGGCGCGAGCCCTCCTCTCGGCCGTCACACACCTGCTGGTGCTGGCCGACATGTCCGACGTGTACCTGCTGCTGCTGCAGCTCAAACTGGTAATGTGCACCCACCCTCACCACCCCCACCCCCACCACCACCACCTTAAAGACACTGTGTGTGTGTGTGTGTGTGTGTGTGTGTGTGTGTGCGAGAGAGATCTTCATCCGTTCATTCTGTTTGTATAAAACACTCAATGTCAAAGCGTTTAATTGAAGAGAAAATGAAATGGACTTTTTCCGTAATGAAATGTGCTGGGATAGGCCCAGGTGTTCTTCAGTTAGCTGGTTTTTGAGCTGGCCGGGTGCAAACACTTATCTTTTGATGTAGACCGGGTGCAGACGTCTGTAGCGGGTTCTGCAGCATGTGTTCTGAGTGGAGAGCACGGCCGAGCTGCTCTATCGCTCTCGTCCTGAGTCTCGGTTCCTGATTCGGTGCCTGACCGGCGAATCCAAAAGCCTCTCTTTATACGAGCCCTTTTCATTATCTCAGACTCTCTGCGGTCTGCGCTAGAGAGCCGCGCCGTAAACCAAAGGGCGTGCCTCGGGCGGCGAGGCCACTTTGCCCAAATAGTTTTCTCTGCTGGCAGAGCAAATATAATGAGCTGTGTCCAGAGGAAGCGGCTCAGAGATGAGTGCTGCTGTCCTTTTGTGCGAGCTTGCCCTACATAACCGCCTCCATGTTTGCTCTTCTTAACCTTCCTGGCACGGCGGCGCTCCATACGGACCGTTCTCCTGCACCGGGAACGCCGACGTTCCGACCGCAGGATGAGGCGGCCCTCGGGAGGGGGTGGGGGATGCTGGGAGGTGATGGTCAGTCAGATTGATGGGGTTTAGTGTTCTGGCGTTAGTTCCTTCACTCTGTTCTCTGCTCAGCTGAACCCCCACACAGCAGGTGGTGTTAGGGTGGTGGATGGTGCGTCCTGCAGACACACTGACATGGTGGTGCAGGTGTGTGTGTTGGAATCAGTGACAGTAGGTCCTCATGCTGTTCCGTGTTCTTCATCCTCTGATCCTCGGTCAGTGATGCAGGATGCTCCAAACACAGCGTACAGTGTAGGTTTATTACTGTAGTGGAGTTTAGCATGTTCTCTCTTGTGTATTTACCTTATAAGGGAATCAAATATAAGGGCGTGCGTGTGGCCTTTGCATGGCGTGTGTGAGGATGTGGTCAGGGTTCCACGCGACTGGTCTGGTGTTTCTGGATGAGTGGTGAATGTTCTAAAGCATTTCTTATTGATGATCCGCTGAGTGCTGACACATTTTCATTGATCTTCTTGATTTATCAATCAGAGGGTTTACCATTCTGACTTTTAAAGCGATTAGAGAGTCAGATCTTTAATGGTGCATTTGATTCACGTGTTGTTTGGTTCTTTATGGGTTAAACTCTGCTCCTCTGCATTCTGCTCTGTTCCCATGGAGAACCATTAAACACTGAAACAAGGGCTTTAGTCAGATTTAACAAACAGCCGGCTGCCTTCAGGGGAAAACAATCCATGATTTGTGTTCTCTCTCCGTAGCCTGCACCACTTATCTTCCTAAATCCTTTGTGGTCGTGAACAAGTGGTTTGGTAATGCTCGGTCGCTCTGAAGTGCTCGGGCTGAACGTGGTCTTAATGTCTTTTGGATGTGCTTTTAATTAGTGCATCTTAATTGGCAGGTGGAGGAGAACCTGGTGAAGGTGCGCAATGCTGGAACGGAGCAGGATTTGGGAATCCAGTACAAAGCTCTGAAGCCCGAGGTGGACAAACTCAACATGATGGCTGCCAAGAGACAGCAGGTACCGAGACTGCAGCCTGTCCCGTCACACTCACAATCATAACCACTGATAACAGTTCAAGTGTTTCTATACTTAGTTCATCATGTATGTGCAGAGTAGCACATTCTCCAGCAGCAGGGTTCTACGCTTCCATGGGTTTGATCTTTATGGTTACAGAGCCGTGTCTCCGGTTCTCCACCGTGTTTCTGTGTTCATCAGATGAGGCCTTTGTTCAGGTTTGAGGGTTTGAGTATCAGACACCACTCCAGTCCAATCCTTAAGTTCTGCAAATGATAAAACCACAGTGCTGCTCGTGGAATTAATATTTAAAGCTGACCACTCACTGGAGGACTTTAAAGAGACTCTGAAAGGACGAAACTCTTTTATCTTCACGTCCACTGACGGGTACGGAGCGTTCAGTCACAGACCAGAGAGAACCTGCTAATCAGTCAGGTGATGTACACCACCTTCAGTCACATGGGGTGGGCGTGGCTACACTTCAGAATGGAAATGAGAGAAGGCGTCATTAACACCGCTTTCCTTCCCTCCTTCATCATGGTGGCGCCATCCAGACCACTGGTGGTTTTACTGATCTACAGCCCGTGATCTTCTGTAACATTTACAGAGTGAGGGGCTTGAGACGGCACACCTGACCGCTGTACATGGACCAATCAGACGAGTCTGACCTGGTTGTTGGTACCAGACTGGCTGCTTGAGGACTTTTGTGGATGAAACGGAGCAGCCTTCCCTCAGAAAGCTTAAGGTGCTGAATCAGCACACAACAGGAAGTATTTAGGCATGTAGATGGAGATGTGGAGCTCCCTGAAGCTCAGATCAAAGCCTCCATGGTGATCTCCTGAGAAGCTCTTTGATGGATGGCTCTGGAAGTCTTTCGCTTGTGAAGTTTAAATTTAGGATGCACGGTGCTCGTCTCCTCCGCTGGAGGTTAAGCTCTGTCTTCTTAACTCCAGGAGCTGAAGGACGTGCAGCACAAGGAGCAGATGGCGGCGGCTCGTGGCGTGCTGCAGCGGAACGTGCCTCTGCTGTACACGGCGTCCCGCGCCTGCCTGCAGCACCCGGACGTGGCCGCCTACAAGGCCAACCGCGAGCTGATCTACAAACAGCTGCAGCAAGCCGTCTCCGGGATCTCCAACACCGCGCAGGGCATCAGCACCGAGGACCCCAACCTCAACCAGCACACCGGACCCGGAGAGCTCGCCGGCGCCCTCAACAACTTCGACGTGAGTACTCAGCTGTGTGTGTGTGTGTGTGTGTGTGTGCGCTCTGAGGACTTACAAAACTAAAGCCTGACTTCAGCCTAGAGTCTGAAGAGAGTGACCCCACCCTGACCTCACCCTGACCCATCAGGTCAGTCTGAACCAGAATTAGGGATGGTTTACTCATCACGGCTTGATCTTTGATCTGACTAATTAGTGAAACTTTAATTGAAGCTCAATCAGTTTCCTGAGGTTTGTTTAGTCGCTGATGGAAGCTTTAGACGCCTGGTGTCCAGTGAAAGGTCAGGTTGTTTTTGCTCTGGGACGGTTCCCTCCTGTAGAACGCTTCCTGAACCTCGGTCCTGTCGGCGGTGCTGATGAGCGTGCATGCTTCGTATCTGGGTCTGAAATTGGACGTGGCGTGGTGCACCCGTCCACTCGGACGGGCTCAGGTGTGGGACAGATGAACAAACGTGGTGTGTGTGCTGGAGGTCAACAGGAGCTCGTAATGAAGCTCAGCTCTGAATTTACAGAGCTCTATTTGAGCAGCAGCTGCTCTGAAGGGAAATACAGATGGAGCTGCCCTAATGTTTTATTATTATTATTATTATTATTATTATTCTTGTGTGAAATGGGGTTTGGAAAAAGACCTCATCTTTAATTGTGACCTTTCATTGTGAAAACAGGAGAGGGTTAACAGAGCGTTTCCAAATCCACATTACAAACCTGAACAGTGTGTCAGTAGCACTGCCTTCTGAATCCACTAGATGGAGCTCTAAGGCCCACGCCCACTGATGACTTCAGTGCAGGTGTTTAGATTTTTATTTTCTGAATCAGAAGTCTCTTAACCCCCCCCCCCCCCCCCCCCCCCGGTGGACGGATGGGCAGGGCGAGGTGTGGGTTTGGTGTTGTGTTGATTTACTGGACGAGCCTGACCACAGGACATGATAATCCTGGATTGAATGGGATTAATTTTCTGGCTGTAAACCAACAGGGGGCGGGGTCAGTGCGTGTGGGTCCCGTTCGATTGGGTAATCCCTGATTGTTTTGAGAGGGATTGTTTGCTGAGCTGATGGTGCTGACCGCTGCTGTCTGAGGCTTTATTGCGAGTCCTTGAGGAGCAGGTCCAGCTCCCGGTCACGCTCAGCCCGGAGAACCCTGCTTGTTCTGAGGAATGAGGACCGTCCTGTAACGGGGGGGGGGGGGGGGTGTATAAATACATCTGAGAAATGAACACACAAACGGCATGCCGTTTAATCTTCATCTCTGTGTTAATTAAGCGCCTCCTCGACGTTAATCATCGTTTAGACCTGCTGAGTCGTCTGGATTTTCTTAATTAGGACGTTTTAAAAAGCAGATTTCTGTAAAAGCTAAACGTATCTCACAGCTTTATGATGATCACAGGGTGTCAGTGTGGGATTCCTCATGTGTGTACTGCAGCTTCCGTTCACTACAGAACGTTTACACAACCCGCCCAATCAGATTCGTTAATCAGCCCCCCCCCCCCAAAGGATGTTTCTGGTGATTACACGGCCGTGTGCTTTTGTGTGTTGGACCTGATTAAACCTGCGGGGGGTGGGGCGGTGGAGGGGGGGGTGATTCCGTCTCTCGCTGCTGCTCCTGTGATTTTATTACTCGTCCTTTCTGCCATGTCAGCAGTTTTCTTATGTCTCCCCTGAGGACGGTCCTGACTAAATTACCTCCTGTTTTTCCTGAAGTCAGCCCTCACACACACACACACACACACACACACACACACACACACACACACAGCTCACGTTCACGCTCACGTGTGACAGAACTGTTGCACGTTGTGGTGGTGATGGGAGTCCCGTAGTGATGAGCTGATTGGTTATTTATTTGAGGATGACCCTCGTCTCTGTAGAAAACCATCAAATTAAATGTAATGATCAGGTGACGGTGACGCGGCGCCCTCCTCAGGTCTGTGAGTTTATAATGAGTGTGTTTCCCTCAGAACTCCTGCTTTCATTATACACAGTATTGACGACGACGATGATGATGATTGAAGCCGTATCTTAAGCTTTTTGTAATTTGATTATTTTTTAAATCTTTGTTTAATGGTGAACGCGAGGCGGTGGAACTCTGACACCGCTGACTGCGTCCTCATATTAATGTTATTAATCCATAATTTCTGATGGCTTGTGTAATTGTTATTCTGTGATTAGGCCTCAGACAGATAAACCTGGTTCTGAATAAGCCTCCCTAATCTGCATCATCCACTAATTAGTTCATTCGTTAGTCACGGCCTCTCTGACGGCGGATGGATGGACTTTTTCATTTAGACAAATGAAGTTCTTAATTGGAAAGTAAAGCATGAGCTGCTTTCGCAGCGCAGCCAGAGGTTCTCCGGTGTCAGCGCCGCTCTCTCGGGTCTGGACACATTTGCAAATCTAATTCCCTCTTCCTGCTGGTGGAGGAGCCGCGGCAGCGCAATGTGAGGGCTTATCTTCCCTCTGGAGTTGATTCCCTCTGCCGAGGAAGCCGAGCAGAGAGATGGAGCAATGGATGGAGGCGGCGTGGTCGCACTAATTAATCTGGAGCGCTGATGAATAGTTTTCTGAGGGCGTGAGCGCCGGTGGTGGTGGATGTGGTGGTGGATGTGATGGTGGTGGATGTGATGGTGGTGGATGTGATGGTGGATGTGATGGTGATGGTGGATGTGATGGTGGTGGATGTGATGGTGATGGTGGATGTGGTGGTGGATGTGGTGGTGGATGTGATGGTGGTGGATGTGATGGTGGTGGTGGATGTGATGGTGGTGGTGGATGTGATGGTGGTGGATGTGATGGTGATGGTGGATGTGATGGTGGATGTGATGGTGGTGGATGTGGTGGTGGTTCTCTGGGTCCCCGTCCTGGTTCCCTCTGCAGGGTTTGTTGGTTTGTGTTCCCCGTGCTCGGAGGCGCTCTCTCTCTGTAATTGTGCCGTCAGTCTGAGCGTTTTCTTTAGTTTGTCAGTGGATCAGAGCTGCGACTGTTGGAGCTGTCAGGGGACTAATCAGCCGTGTGTGTGTGTGTGTGTGTGTGTGTGTGTGTGTGTGTGTGTGTGTGTGTGTGTGTGTGTGTGTGTGTGTGTGTGGCGTCTGTTTCCGAGCTCATTCTTCTTGTCAGGCAGCACTCAGCGGGTCTCTGGAGGGGATAAGCACCTCCTGACAGGGGCCCGCTGCCGCCTCCATCACTGGACTCTGAGCCTCGTTCTGCTGCTGTTGGGGCTCTCGCAAAATCACAGCCCTTTAATTCTTCATGTTGACGCCCTTTCTGATCACGTTATTAAAATGTTCTGCTGTGTTTACGGACCGGAACCAGAATGTTCAGAACGGCGTGGTGTGAGACGGGCTTCAGGAAACATTAGGTACTGCTGTCCATGACGTGGTGGATGGGGCGTTTGTGGGAGGTGGATGGGGCATTTGTGGGAGGTGGATGGGGCATTTGTGGGAGGTGGATGGGGCGTTTGTGGGAGGTGGATGGGGCGTTTGTGGGAGGTGGATGGGGCGTTTGTGGGAGGTGGATGGGGCGTTTGTGGGAGGTGGATGGGGCGTTTGTGGGAGGTTGTCTGTAGTTGGGCCACACTGATGTGTGTTGTTCAGTTGTGTAAGTGGGTGTTTCCTGCAGCAGTGCAGATGATGATGATGATGATGATGATGATGATGATGATTTGAAATGCTTTACCTGCCGACGCTGTGCTGACTCTTATTCTGACATCCAGGTGAGTTTGTTGCTCACAGTTTTAAAATGAAGGTTAATTGATGTTTAGATGTAAATAAAATCATGATGTTCTGTTTTTGTGGTGAGCTTCTCTAAGCTGCTGGACGTCGGTGTCTGGAGGAAACCTTTCGTGATCTTTGGCAGCGTGGGGCTCGCAGGGGGAGGAGAACGTCCCGTTTTCATTTTGCGGATCGATGGCTCTGGGTTTTTCTGGCGGCTCGGTTCTTGCTGCGGGCAGTGCGTCCGGCGGCCGCGGGATCGATCTGCGCGATGTGTGATTAGACCTTCATTCTGAACGTGAACGTGTTCTGAGAGAACCATAAAAGCACAGAGAACAGGGTCGCAGTGGAGCGCTGCAGAAATATGACCTCATTACAGGCCTTTTACTAATGACCCCCCCCCCCCCCGCGTGTTCAGGTCAGAAAAACAGCTGTAGAACACGCCTCTGAGGAACATCTCAACTCACTGCATCAGTCTTCACAGCAGGTTCCGTCTGCTTCTCCTGAACATCCCAAATCCACTTCATCTGAAGTTGGACCGTGTCACCCCTGCAGGACAGAACACAGATTCATCATCTGTAGAACAGAACCCGTCCTCGGGTCTGCTGACCTGCACTCACTTTATCTCTCAAACCAACCATGGCTGAGCCGGGTTGCTTGTTCTGGTGGATCAGTTACAGGAGAACATGTTCTGCATGTCTGGTGGTTCCTGATCCGTCTGATGGTCATTGTTTGGACCGCTGGTCGGTGATGAGGGCTCTGATGAGGGCTTTGTGACCACAAAGCTTTTAATTCTGCACCAATTCACTTAAAGAAATGGAATGAATTTGACCTCCTGCCTGACCTCGTCCATGTTCACGCCTGCTTATCTTCTCCCCGTATGGAGTTTAGCTCCAGCAGCTGCTTTAATGGTGGAGCTTCACAGACGGAGCCGTCCCAAACTTCAGACCTGTCCGAACCGAGGGCCGCGCTCTGACCGGGGTTTAAATGTTGCCGTTGTGGTCCACCGGCGCGGTGTCTGGTCTTTATGAGCCTGAGCTGGCCGTCGCTCTGACCCTGAGCAAATCCTCATCCTCATCCTCATCCTGATGCTGCCCCAATCACATCTGAGGAACCGGAACGTTTATCACACCGCAGTGTGTGTGTGTGTGTGTGTGTGTGTGAGCGCGCACCATCAGAGTCTGAACCAGCACCCACCGGGCCAGCGGTGGCACTAATGTCACACACACACACACACACACACTCTGACCCCCACCTCCTCTGTGTCAACACAACACTCCCAACACCATTTAAATCACCACAGATACAGGGGTGTGTGTGTGGGGGGGGGGGGGGGGGGGGGGGCTTCTTCACTTATATTGACACCCAGAGGTCCTTGAAAAGTCCTAGAGTAGGAAGTGTGAAACACACACACACACACACACACACACACACACACACAGCCATCTGGCTATATGGGGATGAGAATTCAAGACGTGTGTGTGTGTGTGTGTGTGTGTGTGTGTGTGTGTGAATACTGAGGGGGAGCTTTTAACATCTTGGTGACCATGAAAAAGCATCTCTTTTTTTTCACCTGCCTAATTTCCAGCCAGAGCAACTTCACAGTGAGTCACCGAGCGGATCCTGTTGCCATGGCGACGCGGCGCCGGATACGCACTCTTTCAGCGGTGGAGCTGGTTACAGCAGGATTTAATTTGGTGGCACAAAAGAACACGCCACGGCCGCGCGCGCTAATGGTTTAATATATTGAATTTAAAGCAGTAATGAATAAACCAATCAGACGTCAGCATTAAGACGTTTCTAATCCTTCATTAGAATAAAGGCGGAGCGTCAGACGGACACGCCTCCATCGTTCCCTTATTAACTTCAGGGGTTTGTTTTTAATGGATGTCTTCTATTTAAATGAGGGGGTGTGGTTCTCTTTGTGGATGAATGCAGCAGTTAGGTGTGTGTGTGTGTGTGTGTGTGTGATGCTCTGATTACACACAGTGTTCCTCAGCTGTGTGGGCTGAGTGAGGCTCTGTGGTTTGTGTATCAGTGCTGTATCTGAATCCTCAGGAGCAACTGTGTCAACCACAGAGAGAGAGAGAGAGAGTGTGAGAGAGAGACAGAGAGAGAGAGAGTGTGTGAGAGAGAGAGAGAGAGAGTGTGAGAGAGAGAGAGCGAGAGAGAGAGAGAGACTGAGAGAGACAGACAGAGAGAACGCAAAAATAAACCTGCACCATCTTTATATGCATGGTGTGCTTTAGAACAGCTTTACACTGGCCCTCTCTCTGTCTCTCTCTCTGTCTCTCTCTCTCTCTCTCTCTCTCTCTCTCTCTCTCTCTCTCTCTCTCTCTCTCTCTCTCTCTCTCTCTCTCTCTCTCTCTCTCTCTCTCTCTCTCTCTCTCTCTCTCTCTCTCTCTCTCTCTCTCTCTCTCTCTCTCTCTCTCTGTCTCTCTCTCTCTCCTCTCTCTGTCTCTCGCTCTCTCTCTCTGTCTCTCTCTCTGTCTCTCTCTCTCTCTGTCTCTCTCTCTCTCTGTCTCTCTCTCTCTCTGTTTATCTTATTTTGTCTGTAATCTGATTGCATGGACGTGTCCTCCTAATATGATCAGACAGTTAGCTCGTTTGTCCCTCTGCAGTTTCAGCTGTCACCTCAGACCCTCTCTTGGCTCACTGCGTTTCCTCTCTCTCTCTGTCTCTCTCTCTCTCTCTGTCTCTCTCTCTGTCTCTCTCTCTGTCTCTGTCTCTGTCTCTCTCTCTGTCTCTCTCTCTCTGTCTCTGTCTCTCTCTCTGTCTCTCTCTCTGTCTCTCTGTCTCTCTCTCTCTCTCTCTCTCTCTCTCTGTCTCGTTAGGCTGTAAGTGCATGTGTGCAGAGAGAGTGCACATTTTAAATGGTCCTCTAAAAGCAACATGCTGATTAAAGGGAGGTGTGTGTGTGTGGTGTGGTGTGTGTGTGTGTGTGTGTGTGTGGTGGGTGTGTGTTCAGCTTGGCTGATTTATTGACTATTCAACAGAAAGTTGTGAGATCAGTAGAACCAGAGTCCACTGTCATGGTTCCTGATCCTCAAATCTACCACCTCACAACACACACACACACACACACACACACACACACACACACCACCACCTCACAACTAACACACATTTACTGATCCACCTTCCCACAACACACACACACACACACACCCCACCAACTCACATACTCCATGAGTGTTACCACAGAACCGTACCGGGGGGGGGGGGGTAATGTGAGAGTTTCTTTATGGTTTTAGTTCTGCTCCTGGTTGTTATTACCCATCAGCCCTCACGGTTTGTGTTCAGACTGTAATTCTGGTTTGTGACGTTCTCGTTTGCGACGTTCTCGTTTGTGACGTTCTCGTTTGTGAGTCTCTTTGGATAAAGCATCTGCTAAATGACTGAATGTAATGCATAATAAGACACTAAGCCCTCCGTCCAGCAGGGGGAGCTGGTGGTGGTGGTGTTCTCGTTGTTTAAACGGTGGTCCTCTCTGTTCAATGCAGAAGCAGATCATCGTGGACCCTCTGAACTTCAGTGAGGAGCGCTTCCGTCCCTCTCTGGAGGAGCGTCTGGAGAGCATCATCAGTGGCGCCGCCCTCATGGCCGACTCCTCCTGCACGCGGGACGACCGGCGCGAGCGCATCGTGGCCGAGTGTAACTCCGTGCGCCAGGCTCTGCAGGACCTGCTGTCTGAGTACATGGGGAACGTAAGTACTCTTCATCCTCCTCTGATATCAGGGTTCCTCGTGTTCTGACCCCTCAGGAGAACCTCGTCCTCGTTCCTGAAACATCACCGACCTGCAAAGCCTTAGAACAGAGTCTCATAAAGATTCTGAAGCGCTGGGTGGACGATCAGACGCACCTCCTCACTGTGAGGATGAGGTTTGGTTCTGGTTGTTCCGTCGGGGTTCTGATCGTCTCTCTGTCTGTCTCTCTGTCTGTCTGTCTCTGTCTCTGTCTGTCTCTCTGTCTGTCTGTCCCTGTCTCTGTATCTGTCTCTCTCTCTGTCTGTCTCTCTGTCTGTCTGTCTCTGTCTGTCTCTCTGTTTTTAATAAGCTCTGTGCTCTGCAGATGCTGTGACATTTACAGAAGCTGTTGTGTTTTTATTGCTTCTTTATTTTTTTCTGACGCCGCACGCTGGACGTCCTCTCCCACCAGAAGGAAAGGCCTCGTCCCGGGTCTCCTCTAATTGATCTAAAGTAAACGAGGGCAGTAATTAAAGCAGTCGGGGCAGCTGGGGGGGGTGCGGTGGATCCTGAGGGTGGTTGTGAAGTCGTCTTCTGTGTTGAATCTTCATGACAACGTTTATCTGTCAGTGCACACCAGAGGACGCCGTGTCTCCCACCCTGCTGCTGCTGCAGAACTCTGATAAACACCGCCTACAGCACCACCTCCTGTCTCTGTGTCTCTGTCTGTCCCCCTGTCTGAGGATGTGTGGCAGAGACAGCTGTCCTCTCTGATGCGAGGCAGATGGTTTATTGCAGGTTGTTGGGAACTCCAGACCTGCTGCCTGACCTCCTGCTGCTGCTCTGTCATTACGCTCCAGTTTTAGCTCCTCTGTGTGGACGCTGCGGAGCCCCACGCGGTTTGGGGGGGGGGGTTCCTGTTTTTCATTTGTGTTTGTCTTTGACCCGGACACCCTGACGCCTCCTGCAGGATCTGATCGGACTGCACTCTAATGATACTGCAGCTTCACCTTTAATGCTCAGGATTATTAAAGCTTTAAGATGCTGAAATGAATCAGTTTGATTACAGAACCTCGTTAGACCTCATGACCCCCCCCCCCCCCCCCCCCCCCCCTTATGTTAGAGCCGTGCACCGGTGCACGAGACGTTCTACTTTAGTGCCACCGGTACGTCTGATGTTCTGATGGACACGGCGCCGTGTGCTCCTGCAGGATCTTCAGGTCAGTGCATGGTCATGCAGACGGAGTGACGGGGTCGAACCTGCTGCTCTCTGAAAGCCTCAGATCAGCGTCTGTCAGTGCTGTGAGGACCGGCCTGTTGCTGAGGAGAGCACCTTTAATAAGAGGATGGACCGCAGAACTTCAGGCTTAGACCTTATATTAGAAGCACAGGGCTGAGGTTAAAGGTCAGAGTTACACTGACCCGCCTTCACTACAAAACCTCACATTAACACCTTTAACCTTCTGATCTCAACCTTCAGTTCTCTAATGAGATTATGAGGTGTTAAAGTGTGAGTGTGTGAGTGATGTCCATGTGAAAGTTCTCTTGGTGTCTGATCTTTTTGATATGGGGGGGGGGGGTGATTGATCTTAAAAGCAAACAGAACGTGAATGAGCATGTGAATGATTTTAGAACTGAGACTGATGATGGAGCATTTGATCAGAACCTGATCACCTTACAGACCTGGACCTCCTGCTCAGTCACACGGATCAGACAGAGTGGAGGTGAAGTCCTGGTTCATGTTTTGATGAAGCTCTGGGTTTCAGAGTGCTGGTGGTTTGGAGCTGACTGAGTAACGGGATGTCTGTTAGCTGTAATGAAGCTGTCTTTGTGGACAGGACTCACTATTTTGCACTTTCTTTTTTATCTCTGACCAAAAGCAGACGGTCAGATGACCGCCGCGCAGACGAGTCGACTCTTCATTGGATGGAGCATTTCTCCATGTTCCTTTCTGCTGTTGAAGGAGAACTTGTTAAAGCTCGTACCCTCAGCCGTCTGCGCGCGGCACCCTAATGAGCTCCAGCAATCGGAGTGAAGATCCATCCACTGTTTACATGGAGCACCATCAGCCCGAGGGCCGCCCCCTGCAGGCCGCCGGAGCACACGCAGGGGGGTGGGGTTCAGGCCATGCTTCAGGTTCCATGAGGTTGCACTCGGATTGCAGGTCCCACTGTCCACACGCTGCTGCAGACTGAGGATCAAACCTGAACGAGCGCAGACGCAGACGCAGGCCTGAGGAACACCGACTGACGCGCTCAGGAGGCTGACATTTCCATTTCTTCTACTTGAAGGCAAATATGCGCCCCCCCCCCCCCCCCCCCCCCCCCCCGCCGCCCCCGTCCAGGCTGAGCGCTCTGATCCTGACGTCCATGATAGCCTCCGTGTTCGAACCTGCGAGCACCAACATGCCACGGCGCTTTAGAGAGAACGTCTGATGTGGGCTCGGTTCTCGATCTGTCAGTTAGCAAACCAGCTGTGAGGGGGGGTGGGGGAGGGGGGGTCCGTCCTCATGTTCTGATGGAGGTCTAAAGTGGGTTCTTCAGTCGGGATGATGTTTATTTCAGAAACCTGCTTAAAATCATAATCTAAAGAACAGATGAGGCCCTACAGAACCTGCCTGAAGTTCTACAGGAGAACAGTGGATCAACCAGAGCCCTTAGTGGTTGGTTTCATCATCTGAAGCAGTAGAGCGTTCTCCTGCAGAACCCGCAGCAGATGGATGTTCTCAGTTTGAGGTTCCTCTGAAGCTTTCTGATGCAGCTTCTAAAGCTGGTTCCGTTCTCTCAGTGCACTTACATTAATGAGCTTCCATTTCATCAGAGGTTCTAAGAGACGCCAAGCTCCCGAAATTAAAGCTTTTCATCTCAGAACCCTGAGGTTCTGTCTCGGCTGACTGTCCTGGCGTGCACACCCGTATGAACGGAGTTCTGAAGGTTCTGCTGGGTACGTCAGACTTCTCAATGACCTCACGGTGGATCCACCCGTCTGAGTCTAGAACTTTACAGATCTGGAGTTAGGTTTCTGACTCATGGCCGGGGTCTGTGTTGCACTCCAGATGTTTGCAGCTGCCCCCCCGCGCGCGTCATCATGTGATAACGTTCTGTAATTGTTCTCTTCATTACTCGCTGCTCTTTTCTTTTTCTTGAGGTTAATTAAATTTCCTTCTCATTAGTGTTGTGTACTGCGGTTCTACAGACTAATTAACATCTCCGTTAGCGCTGGGCGGTTAACGCTGGTTGCAGGTTGTTGATGGGGAGGCCGGGCAGCGCCGCCGGTGGGGGGGGGGGTCCTGGTTCTGCTGGGTGTTCTGGGAGCGTGTGCGGTTCTGGTGTTCAGTGTCCATCTGCAGCTTGGTTCTCTTTTGTGGGTGATGCTGGGTTCTCCACCACGTGTTCCTCATGGTGTCCTCATGGAGCGCTGTCGGGTCAGATCTCACTCTCTCTCGGACAGATTGGAGCTTCGTTCTCTCGCCGCTTTGATCATTTGCACTCTGCGCACTGGCGCCTCCGGAATGGTTCCTGTGTACTGCAACCACAGTCAGTGATGTCATCATGATGGTTCTGATGAGCTCGAAATCAAACGCACTTAATCCTCGGTTCTAACCCTCATCAGACGTCCCCCCGGCGCAGGCGGACCGTCCGGCGTCCGGCGCTCATCTGGGTCACGGCGTGCTGGTGACCCACTTTGGTGCTGATGAAGCTGGTGTTCTCCTGATTTGTGTGTTTAGAGCGGCCGCAGACTGTTTGAGCGCGGGGTTGTGTTGGGGGGCGGGGGGCGTGGGGGGGGGGTTCTGCTGGACGTGCAGCAGATGCAGTGTGATTACTGCAGCGTGCTCGTCAAACAGCTTGCATAAGCGGCTGTCCAGAAATCTCAAAGCGTTCATCTGTCAAACCGAGGCTCCCGTTCTGCTCTATAGGGTCAGACTCATCTGTAATGGATGGCTCTGAGGCACAGGGGGCGCTCTCCTGATTTACCGACAGCTGTTCTATTGGGGTTTAAAACCCAGGGCTTCCAAAACACTTTCCATTATGACAGAGACTTAGCAGCGCCCCCTGCAGGCGTGTATGTGTTTTATTCGTGTGATGTCAGATTGGTGGTCACCCGAGAGGGCGGAGTCACGAACCCTCGGTGAGACGGACAGAGGGGGACGTTTGGGCTTTTTTAGATGTTTGTAACAGATAAAGCTCTGTTCTGATCTGAGTTCCTGGAACTGTTCTTTGGTTCTCTGTTATAGAATATTGGTCTTTCTGAGTGCCTCTGGGAGGTACCAACAACCACGCCACAGTCCTAGCCCGTCATGCCCTGATGTGACGGGTGTTGAGTGAGTTGTGTTCCTTTAATAATGGAACAGGTTTGTTGTGGTTCTGCAGCCGTACAGATTCAGATGTCCCCCCCCCCCCCCCTTGACAGAGGGAGTGTGATCTGGTGAGTGTCCTGTGTTCCGTGGGACCTGCCGGAACGTTTCAGACATGCTTTAATAATGATCTGTGGACTTGTGAAGGACCAACCCTGACGCTGGTCTTTGTAAATGGGGATGGATCTCCTGCTCAGCAGACCTTTCCTTCTCCTGATTGATGAGGCTTTGATCTGACGGAACGTTCTCCGCCGTCCCATCGTCCGTCAGGTCCCGGCGTCTCGTCTGTGACGGTGGAGCTGATCGGTCGCTCACCTCCCGCCTGCGAGTGGAAGGACGGCAGGAGTGATGCTGAAGGTCGTGGAGCTCTGCTCTGATGCCTGTTAAATGGAGCGTCATGGATAATGGGGTTCTCCAGGGCTGACACTTATATTATTTCTTCTGTCCGGTTCTCGAGCCCTCACAGGATATTACTGCGGCGTCTCGCTATTAGGCAGCGGGACGAGTAGCCACTACAACCTAAATGGCTTAGCTGTCAAGATAAATTGTTGAGATGTAATCACGCCTCTTATCCGGCCAGATCCCCAGAGTCCAGCGGACACTCGCAGAACAGTGGACCGGCATCGGACGTTCTAGCACAGAACCTCTGACCGGCTCTGTTCAGAAAAGCTTCATTAATCAGTCTGAAGTTGAACCACATCCCGGTGTAGAACCTGCTAAAGTACTGTGACCTCGAATGACCCCTCAGACGGGGTTCCACATCAAATCCACGGTTCTGCTTTATTAAACTTACAGGTTCCTTTCTCAGAATCAGCTCCATTGTGATGGTTCCTGCAGTTCCACCTTCAGACAGAACTATGTTCCTGGAGGAGCTGTGAACGTTCCAGTGTAAGGAACTTCTCAGGAGGTTCACTTTGATTTCCGAAGCCGTGGTTCTTCGGTTCCTGATGGTTTCATTGTTGTGAAGTGAGCACCAGCCTCCGTCTGAGGTCTGAGAGCCTTCAGGAACATTGGAACCCTGAGAACCTGCTTGTTTCATCAACATGCCCCGAGGCCAGTGGTTCTCTAAAAGCACCTCCGTTAAGCGCGGCGTGACCCGCCCGTCGTGCTCCGTCAGGTCGGGGTGTGACGATGGAGTCTGACCTCATTATCGGGCGTCGGCTCGCTGAAGGGCACCGCTTCAGAAATGAGGCTGCCCTTCATTACCCATCAGCCCTTCTGTTTGATCATCCTGGCTGCGGGAGCATCTGATTTATTATTTTATTTTTGGTGAATTGAATTGGATGTGTCTCCAGGACGCCCGTCACATGTCATCCAGCAGCGATGTGACGTGTCCCATTTCCTTTGATCTGCTGTTCTGAGGGTTACATCTGAACGAGCCTCTGCGTTTGAGCTGCTTCCTGTTCTTTGTTCAGGTTCTCGTCGTGTTTGATGAGCTCCTCTTGGGGTTGGATTCAGATGTTTGGCAGTGTGTGGTGTTCAGACTTTCAGAAGTCCTCTCGCTCACCGAGAGAACCTGGAACTCAATTAACCAACATCAACCAAATGAGGAGAACAGAACCGCCGAGTCGTTCGCTTCCTCTGAGTGCTGCTCTGTCAGGAGGCCTCACCCCCACCGCTAATGACCTCGTTTAATTAACCATTACGTCTGCAGTCATCACGGATTAATCCAGATTAGTTCATCTGCACCGGGTTCAGCTTCATCTCTTCTAATGTGCTCTGGTTCTAAAGCAGATGGTTCCACACATGTCTGTGAGGTGTTCTGGTGGTGAACCTCGGGGTTTAATGGAGGTTCTCTCCTGGTGGAGGTTCTGGTTTGGAGGCGTCTGGAGTGCTGCCACCTCTCTGTTCTCTGAGGACGTTCTCTTTGATGTGTCATGATGCTAATGCAGTGTTAGAGATTTGGAGGAGTCAGGGCGGGGCGTGTGATGGTTCCGCTCTCGGTGCGGTTCTGGGTGTGTGGGGGTGTAAGTACATTAGGGAGGTGTCTGCTGCTGGCGTTCAGATCGATACGTCCGTCCTTGTAAGCGTTTTCTGGATTTATTGGAGGCTCATAATGAAATCCAGCGTCCTTCAACCTGCCCGTTTACTGCGTCCCTTCAGACGCCGCTCCGTGGACATTAAGCGTCCGGCCCGACCCGACCCCGCCCCGCCCCCGCCCCGCCCCGCCCGTGAGGCGCTCGCCAAGAGGCACGGTGCTGCCCACATGGACCACTTTTAGAAGTCACTAATTGGCATGAGTCAACGAGGCTGAGATTGCAGGGAACGCTCTTCATCCCGATGAGTGTGATGGGCTGTCTCTGGGGGGGGGGGGGGGGGGTGAAGAGTCACCTGTGGAGCTGGAGAACAAGCTGTGATCAGAAGCTGCAGTAATTACAGAGCATCTGTCGCTTTTAATTACAGGTTTAGATCAGTTCTATATGAGGGAGAACCACACTGAAGTAGCTCTCTCTCTCTCTCTCTCTCTCGCTCGCTCTCTCTCTAATTCAGTGTGTCTTTATTTACAGTACGCTTCATTATGGGGGGGGGGGGGGGGGGGGGGGGGAAGGCTGTGGGGAGTCTGTATAACAGAATGACCTCAGAATGACCTCTTTAATGTAATGTTGAGTGATGGGTGCAGTATGTGGGTTACAGTATGGTTCTGCTGGAGAACCTCCATGTTCTCGCTCACAGTGAACGCCTGTGGAACCGTCAGACGAGCCGATCCGACTGCAGGACACGGTTACCGTGGAGACGGTGAGGAATACAGATCATCTTCTGTGGAGTTTTGATCAGGTCTGTCATTTCCATTGGGGGGGGGGGGGTGATGCTCCTCTTAAAGCTCTGGAACCCCCTGTGAGGGTGCCCTGTAACCTGAATAACGTTGTGATGGAGGCGTCTGCTGCTCGTATGTACTCCTCCATCACAGAGAGGGAGGCGTCAGCGAGGTGGCACCTCCACCGCCTGTGTGCTTACTCATTGTTCTGCGGTGGAACAGTGTGGGTGGTGCTCGAGTCTCCTCATGCTGTGAGTAAGTGATGTGCTAAAGCTGTCCTGTCTTCTCTGCCGGTCCTGTGGTGGAACCGTTCTGTCTCCGTGTGGAGCTCCTGAAGGTCTG
Organism: Corydoras sp. C115; assembly: GCA_019802505.1. NCBI lineage: Eukaryota > Metazoa > Chordata > Actinopteri > Siluriformes > Callichthyidae > Corydoras > Corydoras sp. C115. The sequence goes on along the minus strand of JAFMOC010000322.1, from coordinate 9,512 downwards.
GATGTCTGACCACAGCGTGTAGAACCCGTCAAGACGCTGGGGGGGGGATCAGATGTCCACATTCAGTACGGAACAGGGTTCCGTTCCTCAAAGCTGTTCTCCACTTTATTAATGGAGGGATAGTACCCACATCCTTGTTCCTATCCCTGCACCTGAAAAGCCGACTCATCGAGGGTCCGTGTTGGTCTCCCGTGTGTTTTTGGGTTTAATGATGACTTTGTGTAATTCTTTCTTTGATGTGGAGATCATGGCTGTGTTCCTCAGAGGAACGGGAACGGACCCGGAGTCATCCCCCCCCCCCCCACAGGAGGTGGACCGCTCTGAACGGTCAAGCTGCTCCGTGAAATTGAAAAAGTTCCTCGTTCTGCTTTAAACTTGTTACCTGCAGGAAATAACAGGCGCTTCTATATTTGTGGAGTGTGTGTGTGTGTGTGTGTGTGTGTGTGTGTGTGTGTGTGTAACGGGGACCGTGCTGAGTCACTCTGCTCCTGTAATTGGTTCCTTTGATCAGTGAGTCTGAGGAATAGCGGTTCCTGTTGCACCACTGAAAGCTGCTGCAGTTTAATTCTCCGTATGGAGCTGCTGCTGATGGAGACCCCCCCCCCCCCCCCCCACACCCACACACACACACACACACACACACACACACCCCGAGGAACTGACGCATAAACAGACACACTCATTTCTGTGTAAATAAGCTGTTAATATTGAAATATGTGAGGAATAAATAGTTTGGTGATGAAAAATATTTACTCTGCACTGAGGTCTCAGATATCCCACATGTGGGGGGGGGGGTTCTGTCCAGATGTGATTGAACCTCTGTAAATAGAACCAGCGCTGAATGTCCAGGTGTCGTTTGTAAAGAACCTTCAGACAGACCCAGGTCCAGGATGGAACGCCGTCATTCAAACTGAGGTTCTGAGTTCTGCTGACTCGGGTCATCTAAACTGTTACACCTCATCACGGTGTTCCATCCATCGGTCAGTCTCAGTACATCACAGTGTTCCATCCATCGGTCAGTCTCTGTACATCACGGTGTTCCATCCATCGGTCAGTCTCAGTACATCACGGTGTTCCATCCATCGGTCAGTCTCAGTACATCACGGTGTTCCATCCATCGGTCAGTCTCAGTACATCACGGTGTTCCATCCATCGGTCAGTCTCTGTACATCACGGTGTTCCATCCATCGGTCAGTCTCTGTACATCACGGTGTTCTGTTGGTCAGTCTCAGTACATCACGGTGTTCCATCCATCGGTCAGTCTCTGTACATCACGGTGTTCTGTCGGTCAGTCTCACATGACACGTGAGGTTCAGGAGGAGCCATGTGTTCCTTCATGGTTCTGTGGATGGTGGTGAGGTTCCGGTCAGTCACTGACCGCCTGTGGTCCAGCGGTCCCGGTCTCGGTGGCGGTTCTGTTCAGGAGATCAGAGGTCAGAATGGACGTGCAGCAGGTTTTTAACTGCAGTGTGAGAGTTGTGGTTTAAATGAGGATCCCTGAGATTCTATATGAAGTTGTTCAGTGTGGGGGGGGGGGGGTCGGGGGGGTGAGGGGGCGGGGTCTGTAACCCTGCAGCCAAACGCGGCTCCCCAGCGTCAGTGTTTAAGATACAAATCAGTGATCTAGATAATCGCTTTCAATCCGTGTCAATCACGTAATGGTTCCGCGGGTTCACGGCTCAGCGCTCGCCGCCGCGGGCCGCTCCCTCTCAAAGGTCGTCCTGATTTATTCAACCAATCAGCAGCAGGCCTGAGACTCCAAATGGCACAGGCTCCGGTCTCCATTCTGCTGATCAGGGAGCGTCTGGCCGGGGGCCGGGGGCCGGGGGCCGGGGGCCGGCTCTTTTAACTCCGGTTTGATTTGATCTGAACGTGGTGTGGTTGTAAGGTTCCTAAATGAGCCTGTGGGGGGGGGGGTACAGCGTCCATCCGTCTTAATGAGTCGTTAACGCTGCGCTGATGAAGGACACACAGCAGAGCCGTTAAATCCATTCCTTACATTTTATTAAAAA
>JAFMOC010000322.1:0-2500 GCA_019802505.1 Corydoras sp. C115 | reverse complement strand
TTCCAGGAATCCTGATCCTGAGTCTAGAACGACCCTCACGGTCAGAACGGCGCCCCCCCGCCTCCCCCGCTTTCACCGCAGTGTCGTAAGCTCCAGCGCTGCCTTAAACACCTATTCCCCTTTCCGTCCCAACATCCTTCAGCTCTCACTTGTTGATGTCTGAGTGCCGCGTCTGAGCGTCCTCACGGCGGGGGACCGGAGCGGAACGCGCAGCGGAACGCGCAGCAGACGCACACAGCCGAGCGAGCGAGCGAGCGAGCAAGCGAGCGGGTTCTATTCTGAGCTTTTGTTGCAGCCTCTCTCTGCTACAGAGTGGTGGCAGACTGGCATCGATCATCACTGCTCTCTCGCTCGCTCTCTCTCTCTCTCTCTCTCTCTCTCTCTCTCTCTCTCTCTCTCTCTCTCTCTCTCTCTCGCTCTCTCTCTCTGGCTCTCTCTCTCCTCCGCTCGCGACCTCTCTCTCTCTCTCGATCGCTCTCTCGCTCTCAACTCTGCTCTCTCAGCTCCCAGCTCTCCCGCTCGCTCTCACTTCGGCTCGCTCTTTGCTCTCTCCTCCCTCTCTCGCGCAAGGCTGCTCGCTCCGCGTCTTCTCAGCATCTCGTCTCTCTCATTCTTCGCATCGCGCTCTCGCTCTCGCTCTATCTGCTCATCTACTCTTTCGGTTGCTCTCTCACATTTTTTTTTTGCACTCTTTATTCTCCGTCTCTCTCTCTCTCTCTCACTCTCTCTCTCTCTCTCCCTCGCGCTCTTGCTCGCTCTCTCTCTCGCGCTCTCTCTCCTCCACCTTGCACATGCACTGCTGGTACATTTGATTCAGCTCTGGTGGACTCGTCCTCGTCCTCGTCCTCATGTGAGGATGTTCTGTGTTTTGACTTCAGTGCTCTGAGCCGTTTTGCTGCCTGATTGATTTTAGATTTATCTTTTTGTTCCGTCAGCTCCGTGTGTGTGTGGTGTGTGTGTGTGTGTGGTGTGTGTGTGTGTGTTTGGATTATTAGAGAGCGTTCTATCTTGCTCATCAGTTGGTTCTGAGACGAGCGTGGGTTCTGTGTTGGTTCTCGGGGGTCTTATTGGTTCTGGTGTGTGTGTGTGTGTGTGTGTGTGTGATTGATGATCTGCTGTTCTAACGGTCTCGTGTTTTCTTTGATGTTTTGAATAATAATCTGTTGGATTGAATTGAGATCTGGAGCAGATTATCAGTTTCATTAAACATCCACACACCTGAACGAGGGTGGTTTGGGGAGTTGATTCCTATCCCGGCACTAATGTAGGGACACTCCTAGTCCCGTCATTTATTTACAGTATTTTTTTACAATAGAGCATCATCATCATCATAAAGCAGAGTTATAAACCTTTAAACCCTACAGAGCCAGCTGAAGAGGCAGCGGCAAGACAAAACTCCCTGGCATGTTGATATTTTAAAGAAGAAACCTTATGAGGACCGAGGTTAACAATTGTCCATTGAGGGCGTCGTGCAGGACCGCTGGTCCAATAGACATCCAGGTTCCATTCAGTACTGGTCGTATCTGCAGGGCTTCAGCAGAACCACGATGAGGAGGTCCTGCTCAGGAAAGCGTGAGGCATCAGCCCTCAAACTGGACCGTGATGTCCACCACACTCACCTCAACCTCTCACTCGAGGAGTGCCACACTTGCTTCCCCCCCCCCCCATGTTCCCTAATTAATTCAGTCTGTGAGGCTGATGTGGAGGTTCTGAGGTTCTGTCTGATCGTTGTGAGCGGTGTCTAAACATCATCTAAGTGAGTGTGTGATCTGGAGTGCCTGTCCAATTAAGAGATCTGGATCAATATTAGAGTGAAGTCCTCCATTTGGCCTGTGGAGGCGCCGCTGAAGCCGTTTACTGACGGTTCCATGCTTTAACTCCAGCAGCACAGAAGCGGGGTGGAGTCCATGACCTTTCTCATGGTCTTCCTTTAGAGCTTGACCTGTCCACAGATCAAAGCCCAACGTTCTGCCTTCAAGACGATCCCGCTCCAGGATCTCGTAGACCCAAGTGTCCCCCTCGTCCTTTAGAAATGTCTCTGTCTTTAGAAATCAAAGTTCCATCATAAAGAACCCGTTTTTTAACTCTGAGGGGGGAAAATTGTTTGGAGGAAACCTGGGCATTTAAAAGGTTTTACGAGTCCCCGAGACCCCAAACCTGTTTGAAAAAGGAAACTGCCCCGGGGGGTCGTCCCATTTTGGCTTTGAGTACGGGGGTTAATGACCGAATGATTTGTTTTTTAGAATCAAATGTTTCTCCAAAACTGCTTCGTGTGTGTGTGTGTGTGTGTGTGGTGTGTGTGTGTGTGTGTGTGTACAGGTCATTACATTTCCATCCTCCTCTGAGGTTTTTTTAATGATCTCTTGTAAGTGGATCTGGTGTGTCCTCTATAAAGCAGAGGTTCCACGGTTCTGCAGCCTGCATGAGGATCTGTACCTTTACAGAACATCAGTACCTTCAGCACTGAACTGTGATGATGATGATGATGATGATCTAGGGT
>JAFMOC010000321.1:730000-748322 GCA_019802505.1 Corydoras sp. C115 | reverse complement strand
CACGGCACTTACACACACTATATAGGGGCAATTTAGAGCATCCAATTTACCTTGAATCCATGTTTTTTGGACCGTGGGAGGAAATTCATTATTTCTTTTTAGGTCTCTGGGTTCCACATGCCCATCCAGGGCAGAACGTTTCGGGCGCTGGGTAGATACACCCAGGACAGGACACTAATCTATCACTGGGCATACTCACACTATATAGGGGCAATTTAGAGCATCCAATTTACCTTGAATCCATGTTTTTCGGACCGTGGGAGGAAATTCATTATTTCTTTTTAGGTCTCTGGGTTCCCCATGGGGTTCCTCATGCCCATCCAGGGGAGAACGTTTTGGGCGCAGGGCAGATACGCCCAGAACAGGACGCCAATCTATCACTGGGCATACTTACACTTTATAGGGGCAATTTGGAGCATCCAATTTACTTTGAATCCATGTTTTTTGGACCGTGGGAGGAAACCAGAGAAGACCCACGTGGACACGGGGAGAACATGCAAACTTCACCAAGATAGGGATTCGAACCCGGATCCCCGGCGCTGACAGGCGGACGTGCGGAACCCTACGCCGCGTCCCTGTTAAAGGTTTAAACGTATTAGCCCACAGTTTACACGCTTCAATATTCTTTTTCGGTCTCTGGGTTCTCCGGGTTTCCTCTCAATTTCATCATTTTCAGTTTCCTGGTGTCAACAACCCCGCAGCACCCCCCCACCCCACCCCCCTCCTACCCCACCCCCCTCCTACAGCCAGGGAGGGCTGGGAGCCGTTACATGTTCTCTTTGTCACGCTGGGTTCTCATACTCCGGCCCAGCGGTGAGGGGTGCTGCCCGGGGCGGTGACATGGATCTGGGCGTGACCGTAATCCCGTTTCTCAGCCCTCATTGTGATTGGCCGAGAAATTCCAAACCCGGAGATCCGGCCGACGCCCTTTACATCACGTTACATCATTCTGCCGTCGCTTAACATGTTCTCCTCTAAGCACTAGGGATTCCCGCTTCGAATCCCAATCTGGGTGGAGTTTCCATGTTCTCCCCGTGTCCGCGTGGGTTTCCTCCGGGTTCTCCGGTTTCCTCCCACAGTCCAAAAACATGGATCAAGTCAATTGAATTCTCCAAATTGCCCCATATAGAGTGTGTCTGTGTGAGTGAGTGTGTGTCCAGCGATAGATTGGCGTCCTGTTCTGGGTCTATCTGCCCAGCGCCCGAGACGTTCTCCCCTGGATGGACATGGGGAACCCCCCCCCCACGACCCTTATAGAGGATAAAGCGGGAGATAATGAATGAATGAATTTTTATTATATTTTTTATTTAATTTTATTTTATTTTTACTGGGCGGCACGGTGGCTTAGTGGTTTGGCACGTTCTCCTCTCAGCACTAGGGATTCCCGCTTCGAATCCCAATCTGGGTGGAGTTTTCATGTTCTCCCCGTGTCCGCGTGGGTTTCCTCCGGGTTCTCCGGTTTCCTCCCACAGTCCAAAAGCATGGATCAAGTCGATTGAATTCTCCAAATTGCCCCATATAGAGTGTGTCTGTGTGTGTGAGTGTGTGTCCAAGGATAGATTGGCGTCCTGTCCTGGGTGTATCTGTCCAGCGCCCGAGACGTTCTCCCCTGGATGGGCATGGGGAACCCCACCCCCCGCGACCCTAATAGAGGATAAAGCGGAAGATAATGGATGGATGAATTTTTATTATATTTTTATTTTTATTTTTATCTTATTTTATTTTATTCATTCATTCATTATCTCCCGCTTTATCCTCTATTAGGGTCGCGGTGGGGTTCCCCATGCCCATCCAGGGGAGAACGTCTCGGGCGCTGGGCAGATACACCCAGGACAGGGCGCCAATCCATCACTGGGCACACACTCACTCACACAGACACACTCTATATGGGGCAATTTGGAGAACTCAATTGACTTGAGCCATGTTTTTGGACTGTGGGAGGAAACCGGAGAACCCGGAGGAAACCCATGCGGACACAGGGATTATTTTATTTTATTTTTACTTAATTTTATTCATACAGAGTTCTATATTGGTTTTTATTTTATGTTTCTTTCTTACCAGCACCTTTGGAGTTGCACGCAAATTCCATTGTAATGAAAATTATAATGACAATAAAGGTGATTATTGATGCTGATTGCCCTGACCGACACGTCTTTGGACTGTGGGAGGAAATGAGGCTGATAAAAGAAGAACATGCAAAACTTCACACAGAAAGGACTTTGTTCTCTCTACCAGCGAATCGCACCAGGAACTCGGAGCTGTGACCGCGGCCGCACCGCGCTATTTATTCATCTCATTACATATCATTATCTTCTGCTTTGGACTGTGGGAGGAAACCGGAGAACCCATAGAGAACCCACAGAGGTATGAGGAGGAGATCAGAATTTCAAACCCGAAGCCCCAGCGCTTTGGAGTCCAGGTTCGAATGGGGCAATTTAGAGTAATAGGGGCAATTTAGAGTAACCGATTCACCTTAAATCCACCTGAAATCCATGCTTTTGGACTGTGGCAGAAAACCGGAGAACCTGTAGATAATCCACATAGAACAGGGCGCCAATCTATTGCCGGACACGCACTCACTCACACAGACACACGTATACATTCTGGATGGGGCAATTTAGATAGGGGGCAATTTAGAGCAGCCGATTCACCTTAAATCCACCTGAAATCCATGCTTTTGGACTGAGGGAGAAAACCGGAGAACCTGTAGATAATCCACATAGAACAGGGCGCCAATCTATTGCCGGACACGCACTCACTCACACAGACACACATATATACATTCTGGATGGGGCAATTTAGATAGGGGGCAATTTAGAGCAGCCGATTCACCTTAAATCCACCTGAAATCCATGCTTTTGGACTGAGGGAGAAAACCAGAGAACCTGGAGATAATCCACATGGAACTCCACCCAGATCGGGATTCGAACCCGGATCCCCAGCGCTTATGGAGTCCATAGCTATGGAGTTCTCTCACAGTTCAAAAGCATGGATTTAAGGTGAAGAGGTCGCTCTAAATTGCCCCCATCTGTGAGAGAAAACCGGAGAACCCGGAGAATACCCACATAGACACGGGGAGAACATCGCCCAGATCGGGATTCGAACCCGGATCCCCAGCACTTATGGAGTTCAGGTTGGCTATAGAGTCTATAGATATGGAGTTCTCTCACAGTCCAAAGCATGGATTCAAGGTTGTTTTTAAGGTGAATCGGTTGCTCTAAATTGCCCCCATCTGTGAGAGAAAACCGGAGAACCCGGAGAATACCCACATAGACACGGGGAGAACATCGCCCAGATCGGGATTCGAACCCGGATCCCCAGCGCTGGGAGGCGAACGTGCCGACCCCTACACCATCATGCCAACGACTCCACCCAGATCGGGATTCGAACCCGGTTCCCCAGCGCTACGGCGTCCGGGTTCGAATCCCGATCTGGGTGGAGTTCCATGTGGATTATCTCCAGGTTCTCCGGTTTTCTCCCACAGTCCAAAAGCATGGATTTAAGGTGGATTTAAGGTGAATCGGTTACTCTAAATTGCCCCTATTACTCTAAATTGTCCCATTCGAACCTGGACTCCATAGTGCTGGGGCTCCAGGTTTGAAATTCTGGTCTCCTCCTCATACCTCTGTGGGTTCTCTATGGGTTCTCCGGTTTTCTCCCACAGTCCAAAAGCATGGATTTCCCCCACCCCCACCCATTTGGGGAATTCAATTGACTTGATCCATGTTGTTGGACTGTGGGAGGAAACCGGAGAACCCGGAGGAAACCCACGCGGACACGGGGAGAACACGGAAACTCCACCCAGATTGTGATTCGAACCGGGAATCCCTAACGCTGAGAGGAGAACATGCCAAACACCAAGCCATGTATATATATATATACATAACGCATTCTCCCACAGTCCAAAAGCATGGATTTCAGGTGGACTTAAGGTGAATCGGATTCCTCTAAATTGCCCCATCCAGAATGTATATATATATCTATATGAGTGAGTGTGTGTCCAGCGATAGATTGGCACCCTGTCCTTTATGAATGTATCTGCCCACCGCCCAACACATTCTCCCCTGGATGGGCATGGGGAAGACCCCCCCCCCCGCCCCTAGCCCCTCGCCCCTCACCCTCCCCGCCCCCCGCCCCTCGCCCCTCACCCCCCCCCCCGACCTTAGCAGCAGAGGATTAAGCAGAAGATAATGAGATATTGCAGACTTATCGCACATATTGCAGCGATCATGCAGTTCCACGCTCTCGTGGCCAACAACTTTCCTTTTTTGTGAGAACCGAGACCACGTTCTACATGATAGAGGAGACAATCTGGGACTTGCATCCAGATTGCGTGCGTCCGCACGGCCCCGTCACTCAGAACGGAGTGGACGGCGTCCGACTCGTGCTATTTAGTTTCGCAGAGAGCATTAAGCTCTCCTGCTTCCTTCTGATCGGAACTGTAAACAACATTCAGCAAACACCACATTACTGTCGGCGTCGGTGTTACCCGTCCACACACACACACACACACACACACACACACACACACACACACACACACACACACACACATACACACACACACACACACATACACACATACACACACATACACACACTCACACACACACAGCGTCTAAAAAAACACGAAACGTATTAATTACTAACTCTAATATAATGTGGGCGGCACGGTGGCTTAGTGGTTTAGCACGTTCTCCTCTCAGCGTTAGGGATTCCCGGTTTGAACCCCCATCTGGGTGGAGTCTCCATGTCCTCCCCGTGTCCGCGTGGGTTTCCTCCGGGTTCTCCGGTTTCCTCCCACAGTCCAAAAACATGGATCAAGTCAATTGAATTCTCCAAATTGCCCCATATAGAGTGTGTCTGTGTGAGTGAGTGTGTGTCCAGTGATAGATTGGCGTCCTGTCCTGGGTGTATCTGCCCAGCGCCCGAGACGTTCTCCCCTGGATGGTCATGGGAACCCCCCGCGATAACGGATAGATGGACATATCCATTCATTATCTTCCGCTTTATCCTCTACTAGGGTCGCGGGGGGGGGGGTTCCCCATGCCCATCCAGGGGCAGAATTTAATTGACTTGATCCATGTTTTTGGACTGTGGGAGGAAACCGGAGAACCCGGAGGAAACCCACGCGGACACGGGGAGAACACGGAAACTCCACCCAGATGGGGATTCGAACCGGGAATCCCTAACGCTGAGAGGAGAACATGCCAAACACCAAGCCATATATATATATATATGCACGGTGGTTTAGTGGTTTAGCACGTTCTCCTCTGGGAATCCGTTAGGGATTCCCGGTTTGAACCCCCATCTGGGTGGAGTCTCCATGTCCTCCCCGTGTCCGCGTGGGTTTCCTCTGGGTTCTCCGGTTTCCTCCCACAGTCCAAAAACATGGATCAAGTCAATTGAATTCTCAAAATTGCCCCATACAGAGTGTGTCTGTGTGAGTGAGTGTGTGCCCAGCGATGGATTGGCGCCCTGTCCTGGGTGTATCTGCCCAGCGCCCGAGACGTTCTCCCCTGGATGGGCATGGGGAACCCCACCGCGACCCTAATAGAGGATAAAGCTGAAGATGATGAATGAATGAATGAATATATATAAAACGCATTACGTGGTATGTTACAGACTTTGAGTGACAGCTCATTTGACCTGTGGCAAAAACAAATCGATCTGAGAACATGCCATTAGGACATTATGATCCCGTTAGCTTTAAGGATTTAGATAATTATTATGATTTATTATGATAATGTTTTTGGCGGTGTAAAGTAGGTAGCGGAGCCCATTGCGCGCGCGAGTGCGAGTGCGCGTGTATGTGGAGGATTCTGGTTGCCGTAGATACGGCGGCTGAAAAGAAATAAATAAAAAATAAATAATTAAAAAAAAAAAAAAAACGGCTCCAGTTTTGTTTGGTTTTTTTGTTTTTTTGCAAAAATCAACGATCGATCAATTAGAAATCGATAGAGTCGCTGAGGGGGGGGACGGGGACGCGGCGTCAGTCCCGCAGACGCGGTGATGCGGTTTGATGCGGGGGCGAGCGCAACCTGGAGGGGGGCAGGAGGAGGGGGGGCAGGAGGGGGGGGGCGGACAGGCTTTTAAAATAAACAAAAAAAATAGCGCTCGCTCGCCATGCTACTCACGCTCTTCTTCCTCAGGTGCAGGCCGTGCTTCAGCAGGCCGGGCAGGTCGCGGATCTTCTGCTTGATCTGGACCTGCTCCCGCGCGTTGCGGCTCCATCTCCAGGTGCCCAGCAGCCCGTCCTCCGCCGCGCTCTCCGACTCCTCCATGTCTCCGCGGGGGAGGAAAGCTTCAGCCGTGGCCGCCTCTCCTCGCCACCATTCCCGGCGCTCGCTCGCCCTGAAGTGCGCTCGGCGCTTCCCCGGCTCGGGACGCGTGTGTGCGGGGACGCGCCGCCGCCGCCGCCGCCGCTGACTCTGCTCCACCCTCAGCGCCTGCTACCATCAGCCCGTCAGCGCGCGCGCGTGTGTGTGTGTGCGTGTGCGTGTGTGAGGAGGGGGGGTGTGTGTGTGTGTGTGTGTGTGTGACGGTGTTACAGGTGCAGCAGGAAGCAGCCATGCATCACTTCCACCTTGTTCTCCAGCCTCCGGGGATTTTGCTCTCCGATCCAGACTGCGTCTCTATTTCCTTGGACACTCCACTGGTCCGCATCGATGTTTACATGGAACCACACACACACACACACACACACACACACACACTGCACTGTGAGGACCACCAGGTGATTAAAGTAAAGACGGGTTCCATGGTTTGGGATAAGGTTTGAGTTTTGCCCCATAGTGTAAGAAGACAATCACAGGTGTGTGTGTGTGTGTGTGTGTGCGCATGTGTGTTGTAGTGTGTTTTCAGGTATATAGCCCATTGTGAACCAAAACCTGTTCGCACACTCCACTGTGAGGACCACCAGGTGTTTAAAGACAAGACGGGTTCCATGCATTGGGGTAAGGTTTGAGTTTGCCCCATAGTGCATGAAGACAAGTGCATGAGGACCACCGGGTGGTTAAAGTGAAGACGGGTTCCATGGTTTGGGATAAGGTTTGAGTTTGCCCCATAGTGCTTGAAGACAAGACAAGCATAGGTGTGTGTGTGTGTGTGTGTGTGTGTGTGTGTGTGTGTGTTGTAGTGTGTTTTTAGTTATATAACCCATTGTGAACCAAATCCTGTTCACACACTCCACTGTGAGGACCATCGGGCGGACAAGACGGGTTCCATGCTTTGGGATAAGGTTTGAGTTTGCCCCATAGTGCTTGAAGACAAGACAAGCATAGGTGTGTGTGTGTGTGTGTGTGTGTGTGTGTGTGTTGTAGTGTGGTTTCAGGTATATAACCCATTGAGAACCAAAACCTGTTCGCACACTCCACTGTGAGGACCACCAGCTGATTAAAGACAAGACGGGTTCCATGCTTTGGGGTAAGGTTTGAGTTTGCCCCATAGTGCTTGAAGACAAGACAAGCATAGGTGTGCTTGTCTACAACACACTACTTGTCTACAACACACGCACACACACACACACACTCCACTGTGAGGACCACCGGGTGGTTAAAGTGAAGACGGGTTCCAGGGTTTGGGATAAGGTTTGAGTTTGCCCCATAGTGCATGAAGACAAGACAAGCATAGGTGTGTGTGTGTGTGTGTGTGTGTGTGTGTGTGTGTGTTGTAGTGTGGTTTCAGGTATATAGCCCATTGAGAACCAAAACCTGTTCACACACTCCACTGTGAGGACCACCGGGTGATTAAAGACAAGACGGGTGCTTTGGGGTAAGGTTTGAGTTTGCCCCATAGGTTCACAATGGGGTATATACCTAAAACACACTACAACACACACATACAACCACACACACACACACACACCTGTGATTGTCTTCTTACACTATGGGGCAAACTCAAACCATGGAGCCCATCCTTAATTTAATCAGCTGGTGGTCCTCACAGTGGAGTGTGTGAACAGGTTTTGGTTCACAATGGGCTATATACCTAAAAACACACTACAACACACACACACACACACACACACACACACACACACACACACACACACCTATGATTGTCTTCATGCACTATGGGGCAAACTCAAACCTAATCCCAAACCATGGAACCCGTCTTTAATTTAATCAGCGGGCGGTCCTCACAGTGAAGTGTGCAAGCAGGTTTTGGTTCACAATGGGTTATATACCTGAAACCACAACACACACACACACGCGCACACACACACACACACACACACACACACACACACACACCTATGATTGTCTTCATGCACTATGGGGCAAACTTAAACCTTATGCCAAACCATGGAACCCGTCTTTAATTTAATCAGCAGGTTCACAATGGGTTATATACCTGAAACCACAACACACACACACACACACACACACACACACACACACACACACACACACACAGAGCACACACACACACACACACACACACACACACAGCAACAAAACACAAAAGTCCGTGATCAGTATTTCCACCCGAATCGTAATCTTGCTTTCATCAGCACTGTGGTGTTAAACCTCAAAAGGACCTCAGAGAGGGGGGTTGCCCCCAATGGCACTGACCACATGGGGGTGGGGTGACTATGGGAATGGGGGGGGGGAATGTCCCAGAGAACAAAAAAAATGACCTTGTCGAGGGCCTCGTCATCAATCTGGAACCCTGAGCGAGAAAATACCTGTGAGCTCGTCATAATCCAGAGATTAAAGATGGAATAGAATAATCAGAGGACAGAAGACGTTGACTTGGTCTGATTAATATTCATGAGCGGGGCAGGTATGACTTTAGAAGAGCCTGCTGCCTAACCCCCACTCCACACACACACACACACACACACACACACCCACTCCACACACCCACTCCACACACACACACACACACACACACACACACACACACACAGACAGAGCGGACCTATAAATAACTCCATGATTAATAAAGTCAGGTATTTCGTTCGGGCGGCGCGGTGGCTCAGTGATTTAGCATGTTCTCCTCTCAGCACTAGGGATTCCCGGTTCGAATCCCCATCTGGGTGGAGTTTCCATGTTCTCCCCGTGTCCGCGTGGGTTTCCTCCGGGTTCTCCGGTTTCCTCCCACAGTCAAAGAACATGGATCAAGGTCAATTGAGTTCTCCAAATTGCCCCATATAGAGTGTGTCTGTGTGTGTGTGTGTGTGCCCAGCGATAGATTGCCCCCCTGTCCTGGGTGTATCTCCCCAGCGCCCGAAAACGTTCTCCCCTGGATGGGCATGGCCTCCCCTCCACCCCACGATAACGGATAGATGGACATATCCATCCATTATCTTCTGCTTTATCCTCTACTAGGGTCGCGGGGGGGGGGGGGGGGGGGTTCCCCATGCCCATCCAGGGGCAATTTGGAGAATTTAATTGACTTGATCCATGTTTTCGGACTGTGGGAGGAAACCGGAGAAAACATGGATCAAGGTCAATTGAGTTCTCCAAATTGCCCCATATAGAGTGTGTCTGTGTGAGTGAGTGTGTGCCCAGCGATGGATTGCCCCCCTGTCCTGGGTGTATCTGCCCAGCGCACGAAAACGTTCTCCCCTGGATGGTCATGGGGAACCCCCCCCCCCACGACCCTAATAGAGGATAAAGCGGGAGATAATGAATGGATGGATGAACGATTTTAATGTTGTGGCTTAGTGGTTTAGCATGTTCTCCTCTCAGCGCTAGGGGTTCCCGGTTCGAATCCCCATCTGGGTTGAGTTTCCATGTTCTCCCTGTGTCCGCGTGGGTTTCCTCCGGGTTCTCCAGTTTCCTCCCACAGTCCAAAAACATGGCTCAATGTCAATTGAATTCTCCAAATTGCCCCATATAGAGTGTGTCTGTGTGAGTGAGTGTGTGTCCAGCGATGGATTGCCCCCCTGTCCTGGGTCTATCTGCCCAGCGCACAAAAACGTTCTCCCCTGGATGGGCATGGGGAACCCCCCCCCCCACGACCCTAATAGAGGATAAAGCGGGAGATAATGAATGGATGGATGAACGATTTTAATGTTGTGGATTAGTGGTTTAGCATGTTCTCCTATCAGCGCTAGGGATTCCCGGTTCGAATCCCCATCTGGGTGGAGTTTCCATGTTCTCCCCGTGTCCGCGTGGGTTTCCTCCGGGTTCTCCGGTTTCCTCCCACAGTCCAAAAACATGGATCAAGTCAATCGAGTTCTCCAAATTGCCCCATATAGAGTGTGTCTGTGTGAGTGAGTGTGTGTCCAGTGATAGATTGGCATCCTGTCCTGGGTGTATCTGCCCAGCGCCCGAAACGTTCTCCCCTGGATGGGCAATCTGCGCAACGAAATCTGCCCCCCCCACGACCCTGATATAGGATAAGGCAGAAGATGGATGGATGGGATTTCGTTCAGTTCCACAATCCAAGGTTTATCCAATCAAAGCATCCCTCTGACCTCATTCGAACCCGGATCCCCGGCGCTGGCAGGCGGACGTGCTAACCACTCCGCCCCTAATCCTTAATGTAGTAAAAAAAAAAAAAAAGGATATAATAATACGATGAGGTGACGCAGGCAGCAGGTCAGAGCGTATTGCATTATTAACATTAGTGTGATTAGGATGAGGCTGGGGCGGCACGGTGGCTTAGTGGTTTGACATGTTCTCCTCTCAGCGCTAGGGATTCCCGGTTCGAATCCCCATCTGGGTGGAGTTTCCATGTTCTCTTCTTTCCGGTTTCCTCCCACAGTCCAAAAAACATGGATCAAGGTCAATTGAGTTCTCCAAATTGCCCCATATAGAGTGTGTCTGTGTGAGTGAGTGTGTGACCAGTGATGGGTTGGCGCCCTGTCCTGGGTGTATCTGCCCAGCGCCCGAGACGTTCTCCCCTGGATAGGCATGGCCACCCCCCCCCTCCCCGCGATAACAGATAGATGGACATATCCATCCATTATCTTCCGCTTTATCCTCTACTAGGGTCGCGGGGGGGGGGGGGGGGGGGGTTCCCCATGACCATCCAGGGGCAGAATTTAATTGACATGATCCATGTTTTTGGACAGTGGGAGGAAACCGGAGAACGCGGAGGAAACCCACGCGGACAAGGGGAGAACATGGAAACTCCACCCAGATGGGGATTCGAACCGGGAATCCCTAGTGCTGAGAGGAGAACATGCAAACACCAAGCCATATATATATATATATATATATATATATATATATATATATATATATATATATATATATATATATATATATATATATATATATGGGCGGCACGGTGGTTTAGTGGTTTGGCATGTTCTCCTCTCAGCGCTAGCGGATTCCCAGTTCGAATCCCCATCTGGGTGGAGTTTCCATGTTCTCCCCTTGTCCGCGTGGGTTTCCTCCGGGTTCTCTCGGTTTCCTCCCACAGTCCAAAAACATGGATCAAGTTAATTGAGTTCTCCAAATTGCCCCATATAGAGTGTGTCTGTGTGAGAGAGTGTGTGTCCAGCGATGGATTGGCGCCCTGTCCTGGGTCTATCTGCCCAGCGCCCGAGACGTTCTCCCCTAGATGGGCATGGAGAACCCCACCGCGACCCTAATAGAGGATAAAGCGGGAGATAATGAATGAATGAATGAAAGGATGAGGCTGCCCCCTTCATGACGGCAGCCTCACAGCAGGTCAAAGGGGAAGGGAAGCTGCTTTAAGGCGACGTTCCGCCCCGAAAAATCATTTCATTTGGGTTCTATAGGGTGCGCCGGACCGAACGCCGGACGCAGCTCCTCGTGTGCGCTCTATACTTTCGGTAGCCGTGGCTACGGCCGGCTCGGATGACACGCTTTGCATACAGGCGGCCACACAGGGAAATCTGCAGCTCAGGTGATGTAATCTAACATCCAAAAGTATGCGGACGACGCGCGTTCTGCTTCTCAACCTGACGGAACGGGAGAGTTCCAAATGTGCCGTTTTTCTGACCGTCGGTCGGATGAGGTCAGACACCGATGACGGGTGCGACTCACTATTAATCACACACTTGAGATTAATAGATTTAAATATAGACGGCTTACGATTAGGGAGATGTTTATGAAGTTGGTTCGAGAGTCTTAATCAGATTATTTAATGTGAGATCTGGATTAGAGACTCATCTCATTATCCTTCACTTAATCCTCTACTCGGATGGGGCACGGGGGGGGGGGGGGGGTTCACCCATGCCCATTTAGGGGGAAAAGGTTCAGGAGCTGGGCAGATACACCCAGGACAGGACCCAAGTCCATCACACTGACTCCCATACACAGACACACACTATATAGGGGCAATTGAGATGGGGCATTTAGAGCAGCCAATTCACCATGAATCCATTTGGACTTTGGGAGGACACCGGAAAGCCCGAAGAAAACTCACACGGACACGGGGAGAACATGGAAACTCCACCCAGTTTGGGATTCGAACCTGGATCCCCAGAGCTGAGAGGTGGACAGGGTTTAGTGTCAGAGCTGGATTAAAGTCTGATTTAGGTTTTAATGTCAGATCTGGATTAAAGTCTGATTTGGGTTTAATGTCAGATCTGGATTGGAGTCTGATTTGGGTTTAATCTCAGATCTGGATTGGAGTCTGATTTGGGTTTAATGTCAGATCTGGATTAGAGTCTGATTTAGGTTTAATATCAGAGCTGGATTAGAGTCTGATTTAGGTTTTAATGTCTGATCTGGATTAGAGTCTGATTTAGGTTTAATCTCAGAGCTGGGTTAAAGTCAGATTCAGGTTTAATGTCAGAGCTGGATTAAAGTGATTCAGATTTTAATATCAGAGCTGGATTAGAGTCTGATTTAGGTTTAATCTCAGATCTGGATTAGAGTCTGATTCAGGTTTTAATGTCAGAGCTGGATTAAAGTCTGATTCAGGTTTAATGTCAGAGCTGGATTAGAGTCTGATTCAGGTTTAATGTCAGAGCTGGATTAGAGTCTGATTCAGGTTTTAATGTCAGATCTGGATTAAAGTCTGATTCAGGTTTAATGTCAGAGCTGGATTAGAGTGATTCAGGTTTTAATGTCAGAGCTGGATTAGAGTCTGATTTAGGTTTAATCTCAGAGCTGGATTAGAGTCTGATTCAGGTTTTAATGTCTGATCTGGATTAGAGTCTGATTTGGGTTTAATCTCAGAGCTGGATTAGAGTCTGATTCAGGTTTTAATGTCAGAGCTGGATTAGAGTCTGATTCAGGTTTAATGTCAGAGCTGGATTAGAGTCTGATTTAGGTTTTAATGTCTGATCTGGATTAGAGTCTGATTTAGGTTTAATCTCAGAGCTGGGTTAAAGTCTGATTCAGGTTTAATGTCAGAGCTGGATTAGAGTCTGATTCAGGTTTAATGTCAGAGCTGGATTAGAGTCTGATTTAGGTTTAATCTCAGAGCTGGATTAGAGTCTGATTCAGGTTTTAATGTCTGATCTGGATTAGAGTCTGATTTGGGTTTAATCTCAGAGCTGGATTAGAGTCTGATTCAGGTTTTAATGTCAGAGCTGGATTAGAGTCTGATTCAGGTTTAATGTCAGAGCTGGATTAGAGTCTGATTTAGGTTTTAATGTCAGAGCTGGATCTGGAGTCTGATTTAGGTTTAATCTCAGAGCTGGGTTAAAGTCTGATTCAGGTTTAATGTCAGAGCTGGATTAGAGTCTGATTCAGGTTTAATGTCAGATCTGGATTGGAGTCTGATTTAGATATTATCTCAGAGCTGGATTAGAGTCTGATTTAGGTTTAATCTCAGATCTGGATTAGAGTCTGATTTAGGTTTAATCTCAGATCTGGATTAGAGTCTGATTTGGGTTTAATGTCAGAGCTGGATTAGAGTCTGATTTAGGTTTTAATCTCAGATCTGGATTGGAGTCTGATTTAGGTTTAATGTCAGAGCTGGATTAAAGTCTGATTCAGGTTTAATGTCAGAGCTGGATTAGAGTCTGATTTAGGTTTTAATGTCTGATCTGGATTAGAGTCTGATTTGGGTTTAATGTCAGATCTGGATTAGAGTCTGATTTAGGTTTAATGTCAGATCTGGATTAGAGTGATTCAGGTTTTAATCTCAAATCTGGATTAAAGTCTGATTTAGGTTTAATGTCAGATCTGGATTAGAGTCTGATTTAGGGTTTAATGACAGAGCTGGATTAGAGTCTGATTCAGGTTTAATGTCAGAGCTGGATTAGAGTCTGATTTGGGTTTTAATGTCAGATCTGGATTAGAGTCTGATTCAGGTTTAATCTCAGAACTGGATTAGAGTGATTTAGGTTTAATCTCAGATCTGGATTAGAGTCTAATTTGGGTTTAATCTCAGAGCTGGATTAGAGTCTGATTTAGGTTTAATCTCAGAGCTGGATTAGAGTCTGATTCAGGTTTAATCTCAGATCTGGATTAGAGTCTGATTTGGGTTTACTCTCAGATCTGGATTAGAGTCTGATTTGAGTTTACTCTCAGATCTGGATTAGAGTCTGATTCAGGTTTAATCTCAGATCTGGATTAAAGTCTGATTTAGGTTTAATGTCAGATCTGGATTAGAGTCTGATTTAGGTTTAATGTCAGATCTGGATTAAAGTCTGATTTGGGTTTAATGTCAGATCTGGATTAGAGTCTGATTTGGGTTTTAATGTCAGATCTGGATTAGAGTCTGATTCAGGTTTAATGTCAGATCTGGATTAGAGTGATTCAGGTTTTAATCTCAAATCTGGATTAAAGTCTGATTCAGGTTTTAATCTCAAATCTGGATTAAAGTCTGATTCAGGTTCAATGTCAGAACTGGATTAGAGTCTGATTCAGGTTTAATCTCAGAACTGGATTAGAGTGATTCAGGTTTTAATCTCAAATCTGGATTAAAGTCTGATTCAGGTTCAATGTCAGAACTGGATTAGAGTCTGATTCAGGTTTAATCTCAGAACTGGATTGGAGTCTGATTTGGGTTTAATCGCTCAGATCTGGATTAGAGTCTGATTCAGGTTTTGGATCAGACGTGACGTGGACGTGGGGGCAGATCTGACGTCCCTGTGGGAGTCGTCTGAGGTTCAGATCTGTCGCCGTGTGTTCATTGTAATTCATTGCAGTTTATTCTCTTTAATTTAATTTATTCTGGATTATTACCCCGAGGCTCTTTTGACACTCAGATATCTAAACGACATCATTATTAAATCCACGCCTCGTTCTGATTGATTTGGTGCCCCATCCGAGGGTTCTGCCCGGGGCTCAGAACAGCGCCATGTGAGAACCTGCTGTTCTAATTGCAGCCATTTAATTGTGGGTTCCTAAACTCCAAGCCACCGCAGTCATCTCCGGATCTGCAACAGATGGCCATCAGGTGGAAATCTGAGCTCACCGTCAAGGTGGAGAATAGCCTGCCTGCGCGTGGAGGCGCTGGGGCAACTGCTGGAGGAGTTCGGCGCAAAAGGGACCCGGGGGGATTCTCCATCCCAATGCTGCAAACTATGAAAGGGGGATGGGTGGGGCGACCGTACGTTCCTTCTCTATTTCAGGTAGAATACCACGGTAGAACATTTACATTTAGTCATTCAGCTTTTATCCACAAATGAGGGTGGCACGGTGGCTTAGTGGTTTAGCATGTTCTCCTCTCAGCGCTAGGGATTCCCGGTTCGAATCCCCATCTGGGTGGAGTTTCCATGTTCTCCCCGTGTCCGCGTGGGTTTCCTCAGGGTTCTCTGGTTTCCTCCCACAGTCCAAAAACATGGATCAGTTCGATTGGGTTCTCCAAATTGCCCCATAAAGAGTGTGTCTGTGTGAGTGAGTGTATGCCCAGTGATAGATGGGCGTCCTGTCCTGGGTGTATCTGCCCAGCGCCTGAGATGTTCTCCCTTGGATAGGCATGAGGAATCCCCCCCCCCCCCCCCCCCCCCCCCCCCCCCCCCCCCCCGACCCTAATAGAGGATAAAGAGGAAGATAATGAATGGAAACCTGATCGTTATCTGATCCCACACCCCGCCCCCCCTTAGTTTTTTCTTCATTCATCCATTATCTTCCGCTTTATCCTCTATTAGGGTCGTGGGGCGGTGGGGGTTCCTAATGCCCATCCAGGGGAGAACGTTTCGGGCGCTGGGCAGATACACCCAGGACAGGACGCCAATCTATCGCTGGACACACACTCACTCACACAGACACACTCTATATGGGGCAATTTGGAGAACTCAATTGACTTGATCCATGTTTTTGGACTGTGGGAGGAAACTGGAGAACCCGGAGGAAACCCACGCGGACACGAGGAGAATATGGAAACTCCACCCAGATGGGGATTCGACCGGGAATCCTTCTTTCTTCAGTCGTTTCTTAAAAATGAAAAAAGACTCTGCCTTACGGACAGAGTTGGGAAGATGGTTCCACCATTTTGCAGTGGAGAACCCCACCGAGTGAGAATCAGCTCCTCGGTGAGGTGGAACCACCCGACAATCATCACTAGAACGTAGTGAACGAGCCGGAGTCTATTTTTTAAAAAATAGAGTGAAGGTAAGAGGGGCCAGATCCAGACATGGTCCTGTAGGCCGGAGTCATGTGACTTGTACTGAATGCAGCAGCTACAGGGAGCCAATGGAGAGAGAGGAGAGGCGGAGTCACATAAGTTCTCTTGGGTGGTTGACTACAAGTCGGGCTGCAGAGTTCTGAATCAGTTGGGAGGGCGGCAAGCCACACGTTACAATAATAAAGCCGGGATAGGATGTAGGGCTTGAACTCACAGCTGGGTAGCATGTTCTGTTAAGAAGGGTCTGATCTTTGGGGCCGTTTGGGTCACATGATCGGAGAGTTCTAGAGTCGATCGTGAAGCCGAGGTAGGAGGCGTCGACGGGAGAACGTAGACGCGCCCGAAGGATGTGGAAACGCATTAAAAACTGATTTAACACGTCCCTGGGATGCAAGGCTTCCTCTCGCTCCCTCCCTCCCTCCTCCGAGCATCCGTGTGACATCTGAAATGAAACACTCCACCCATCACCCCCCCCCCCACTCCCACCCCCCCCCCGGAGTAACGCAATGTTCCTTCCTAATTTCCAACAGCGTAGAACATTAATACAAAAGCAGCATCGTCTGCGCATAGAGGAGCTCGGCTTTGAGCAAAAGGAGGGGGAGGAACCATCCCTAATCGTACTCGGTGTTCCGTAGACGCTCGGTTCCCCCCCCCCCCCCCCCCCAGCGTACGTGCGCGCAGATAGAGGTCTGTAAATAGAATTAGCGGTACTTTAATATCTCTGAGCGTTTATTGTTCGGCGCCGACATCACATTATGGTGATGATGGGAATCATACAAGCTGGAGCGGAAAAGGGCCGTTAAGTCTCCGTAATGGGTGTTATGGACACCGGCCCCGGGGCGGAGGACTCAACACCGAGCTGTGGAGGGAGACCGAAACCATCGGTTCACGGCACGAGGCGGCAGGGGTGCCGGTGCCTCCCGGGAGCGATGGATGTCGTGTTACTTTTTAACGCCGCACCATTCGGAGACATCGGTCTCATTTCGCGGCCCGGGGACACGCTGGTTAGTGGAGAGTTGCCGGTTGGGCGTGATGAAGCAGCTCAGCCTGGGTTTCCTCATCTAAGGGTTAAGCAAAGCGCATGGAACATGGTGCTGCCGGAGCGAAAAATGGAAACATAGAACTCAACGTTTAACAATATGCATATCTCCTCTATGCTCACTTCATCTGGCACTGCTACCTCTAAGTGAGCCAAATGTGGCCCTCAGATAAAACATTTATACGGCCCACGTGTCCCCAAACATCTGGCATTGCTACCTATATGTGAGCCAAATGTGGCCCCCAAATAAAACATTTATACGGCCCACATGTCCCGAAACATCTGGCTGTGCTAACTCTATGTGACCCAAAGATGGCCCACATGTTCCCAAACATCTGGCATTGCTACCTATATGTGAGCCAAAGGTGGCCCTCAAATAAAACATTTATACGGCCCACCGTGTCCCCAAACATCTGGCACTGCTACCTCTAGGTGAGCCAAATGTGGCCCTCAAATAAAACATTTATACGGCCCACATGTCCCCAAACATCTGGCTCTGCCAACTCTATGTGACCCAAAGGTGGCCCACATGTTCCCAAACATCTGGCACTGTTAACTCTACGTGACCCAAAGGTGGCCCTCATAAAAAACATTTATACGGCCCACATATCCCCAAACATCTGGCACTGCTACCTCTATGTGAGCCAAGGTGGCCCTTATACAACATTTATACGGCCCACATGTTCACAAACTTCTGGCTTTGCAACCTCTATGTGAGCCAAAGGTGGCCCTCATATAAAACATTAAAATGGCCCACATGTCCCCAAACACCTGGCACTGCTACCCGTATGTAAGTCAAAGGTGGCCCTCATATAAAACATTAAAATG
>JAFMOC010000321.1:695000-725000 GCA_019802505.1 Corydoras sp. C115 | reverse complement strand
GAATAAACACCGAACATGAAAAAAAAAAAAGAGAATAAACACACCGAACACGAAAAAAAAAAAAAAAAGAATAAACACCGAACACGAAAAAAAAGAGAATAAACACCGAACACGAAAAAAAAGAGAATAAACGAAACAAACACGAAAAAAAAAAGAGAATAAACACCGAACACGAAAAAAAAGAGAATAAACACGAACGCGAAAAAAAAGAGAATAAACACCGAAGAATAAACACCGAACACGAAAAAAAAGAGAATAAACACCGAACACGAAAAAAAAGAGAATAAACGACAAACACGAAAAAAAAGAGAATAAACACCAAACACGGCCGAGCAGCGCAGTTTAACTTTCATTCATTCATTATCTCCCACTTTATCCTCTATTAGGGTCGTGGGGGGGGGGGGGGGTTCCCCATGCCCATCCAGGGGAGAACGTTTCGGGCGCTGGGCAGATACACCCAGGACAGGACACCAATCTATCACTGGGCACACACTCACTCACACAGACACACTCTATATGGGGCAATTTGGAGAACTCAATTAACTTGATCCATGTTTTTTTTGGATTGTGGGAGGAAACCGGAGAACCCGGAGGAAATCCATGCAGACACGGGGAGAACATGGAAACTCCACCCAGATAGGGTCGCGGGGGGTGGGAGGGGGGTTTTCCCCATCCAGGGTAGAACGTTTCGGGTGCTGGGCAGATACACCAAGGTCAGGGGGGCAATCTATTGCTGGACACACACTTACTCACACAAACAAACACACTCTATATGGGGCAATTTGGAGAACTCAATTAACTTGATCCAAGTTTTTTTTGGACTGTGGGAGGAAACCGGAGAACCCGGAGGAAACCCACGCGGACACGGGGAGAACATGGAAACTCCACCCAGATGGGGAATCGAACCGGGAATCCCTAGTGCTGAGAGGAGAACATGCTAAACCACTAAGCCACCCTGCCGCCGCATTTTAACTTCAAAATGAAAAACTCAAGAGTCGTTTGATTTATTCATGACTTACACAACGGGCTTCACACCACACGACCAAAAGTATGTGGACGACTGACCGTCACCTGCTGGACGGCCCATTTAAATACCATTGGTTCAGACCTCAGGGTGGTTTAGTGGTTTAGCATGTTCTCCTCTCAGCGCTGGGGATTCCCGGTTCGAATCCCCATCTGGGTGGAGTTTCCATGTTCTCCCCGTGTCCGCGTGGGTTTCCTCCGGGTTCTCCGGTTTCCTCCCACAGTCCAAAAAAAACTTGGATCAAGTTAATTGCGTTCTCCAAATTGCCCCATATAGAGTGTGTTTGTTTGTGTGAGTAAGTGTGTGTCCAGCAATAGATTGCCCCCCTGACCTTGGTGTATCTGCCCAGCACCCGAAACGTTCTACCCTGGATGGGGAAACCCCCCCCCCCCCCGCGACCCTATCTAAAGTGGTGGAGTTTCCATGTTCAGAACCCCGTGGTCTGTTCATGGGATTTCCCGGTCCGGGTTTTCTCCGGTTCCTTCCGTCGGGTTCTCCCACAATCCAAAAAAAACATGGATCAAGTCAATTGAGTTCTCCAAATTGCCCCATATAGAGTGTGTCTGAGTGAGTGAGTGTGTGCCCAGCGATAGATTGCCCCCCTGTCCTCGGTGTATCTGCCCAGCGCCCGAAACGTTCTCCTCTGGATGGGCACGGGGAACCCCCCCACGACCCTAATAGAGGATAAAGCGGAAGATAATGGATGGATGGATGGTTCAGACCTCAGGTGGTTAGGCATGTTCTTCTCAGCATGTTCGAATCCCAATCTGGGTTGGAGTTTCCATCTCAGTGCCCTTGGGTTTCCTCCGGGTCTCCGTTCCTCCCACAGTCCAAAAACATGGATCAAGTCAATGGATGTCAAATTGCCCCATATAGAGTGGATCAGTGGTCACATGATGCCCCCCTGTCCTGACGGTCAGTTCTCCCCTGGTTACTTTAAGGTAAAGCGGAAGATGTCAATGTTGAGATGAGTGATGAATGCCTGATGGTGGATCTGTCACATGTGCTGACGGTCAGACGGTCTTTAAGGTAAAAATCAATGTTTGAGATTTACATACGTTTTTCAGGATTAATTAAAACACGGTTGATGAAGCTGCTGCACCTTGAGAAAGTTATAGTTATGTTTTGTCGCCATCTAGAGGATACTGTGAGGAACACAATTGTTGGTCCATAGTCGGAATCAATAGACTGATTGGGCGGCACGGTGGCTTAGTGGTTTAGCATGTTCTCCTCTCAGCACTGGGGATTCCCGCTTCAAATCCCATTCTGGGTGGAGTTTCCATGTTCTTCCCGTGTCCGCGTGGGTTTCCTCCGGGTTCTCCGGTTTCCTCCCACAGTCCAAAAACATGGATCAAGTAAATTGAGTTCTCCAAATTGCCCCATATAGTGTGTCTGTGTGAGTGAGTGTGTGCCCAGCGATAGATTGCCCCCCTGTCCTGGGTGTATCTGCCCAGCGCCCGAAACGTTCTGCCCTGGATGGGCATGGGGAACCCCCCTCACGACCCTAATAGAGGATAAATCGGATACTTTTCATCATGAATCAACCCGTGACCTGCCTCTAAGGCAAAATAAACCCACCTATAGGGGGCGGCATGGTGGCATAGTGGTTAACAGTTTCTCCTCTCAGCGCTAGGGAATCAGGTTTCCACGTTCTCCCCGTGTCCACGTGGGTTTCCTCCGGGATCTCCAGTTTCCTCCCACAGTCCAAAACCATGGATCAAGTCAATTGAATTCTCCAAATTGCCCCATATAGAGTGTGTGTGTGAGTGAGTGTGTGCCCAGCGATAGATTGGCGTCCTGTCCTGAGTGTATCTGCCCAGCGCCCGAGACGTTCTCCCCTGGATGGGCATGGGGAACCCCACCGCGACCCTAATAGAGGATAAAGAGGAAGATAATGGATGGAACTTGTGACAATACACTACCTGAAATGCAAGTGGGTTTCAATCAATCATTCATTGTCTTTCGATTAATCCTCTACTATGGTTGCCAGGTGGGGGGGGGGGGTTCCCCATGCCATCCAGGGGAGAACGTTTCGGGTGCTGGGCAGAAACACCCAGGACAGGGCGCCAATCTATCACTGGACACACACTCACTCACACAGACACACTCTATATGGGGCAATTTGGAGAATTAAATTGACTTGATCCATGTTTTTGGACTGTGGTAGGAAACCGGAGAACCTGGAGGAAACCCACGTGGATACGGGGAGAACATGGAAACCTGATTCCCTAGCGCTGAGAGGAGAAACTGTTAACCACCATGCCGCCCCCTGTAGGTGGGTTTATTTTGCCTCAGAGGCAGGTCACGGGTTGATTCATGATGAAAAGTAAATAAATGAAATTAAAATTAAAACGAGAGAAAAAGAAATGAATAAACAAACGTTCTGACCAACGTTGACGTTGAGTTTCAACGGAACGGCGCTGGAAGCAGAGGTGACAATGTTCTGCTGTAAAATGGATTGTTAGCAACAATTCAAAACTATTTTGCACCTTAATCTGTCTGAAATTGTACCAAAAATAAATTTTTTGACTCTTTTTATTCAAACTTGTTGATTGTAAAGATCTTTTTTTTTTTATCCAGTAATAATTTGGCAGTGGGGTTTCTTTGATTTTTTTCTTTTTTACAATTCAGTAACAGTAAATGGTAAAGTTCCATCCATAAAACTTTTTTTTTGTTAATTTTAAGTTAAAGTTAGAGTGGGTGGAACAAATCCAACAAAAAAAACTTCCCCATGGGGCATTTAGGCAAAAAAGGGGAAGTCTTCAGAACCAGTAAAGAAAATGCCACACCAGCAAAAACAAATAGGCAGAAAGACAATTAAATTTTTTTTTTTTTTTTTTTTTTTTTTTTTAAAGAAAGAAAACATTAACAAATGTTATGGACAGACGGACAGACGGACAGAAAACAGACAGCAGGAAAGAAAAAAAAAAAAAAAAAGAATAAAGAAAAGAAAGCACAGCGAGAGAAAAGAGAAATAAAAAGAACATAATTTATAGGGCTTAGGGCTTAGTGGTTTGGCACGTTCTCCTCTCAGCACTAGGGATTCCCAGTTCGAATCCCCATCTGGGTGGAGTTTGCATGTTCTCCCCGTGTCTGCGTGGGTTTCCTCCGGGTTCTCCGGTTTCCTCCCACAGTCCAAAAACATGGATCAAGTCAATTGAATTCTCAAAATTGCCCCATATAGAGTGTGTATGTGTGAGTGAGTGTGTGCCCAGCGATGGATTGGCGTCCTGTCCTGGGTCTATCTGCCCAGCGCCCCAAACGTTCTCCCCTGGATGGGCATGGGGAACCCCCCCCCCCCCCAGTGTGGTGTGCAGTGTGGTGTATTTTGTAGCATATGTTTATGTGTGTACTGTAGTACATATATGGAATGGTCTAGTGTGTGTAGTGTATATAGTGTAGCACGGTGTGCAGTATGTGTAGTGTGTGTGTGTGTGTGTGTGTGTATGTGTGTGTAGTGTAAACACATTTCTGATGACATCATGAATTTTTGGTATCTCTCGTTGTTGCCCCATCTATGAATAACGCTGCAGTGGCACCGAGTTAAGTAACCATCGTTCCACACACTATCACATCATCCTCTTTCTGTTGGATTTTCTACGTTACTTGTGGTTCTCTAATCTTACACCATCAGCGCACCACAGTGAGAACATGTTCCCCCATGTTCCTCCACCCCTCACCTCACTCACTGGCTTCCTGTCGCCGCCTCCATCGGTAGAACACCCTGACTCTGGATCTGGAGCGCTTCCATCTCACCAGCACCCTATCCTCCTGGTGTCCTGGCACGTCGGCTGTGCTCTACTGCCCCCTGGTGCTTCAACCTCACGGCAGGCTGTGGGACGAAGTCAACACCCCCCCCCCCCCCCCACACACACACACACACACACCCCATTTCCCATCAGACTCTTTTAAACATTGGCTGCCGTTTCCCTCAGAGTGGGTGTGAACAGATCAGCTCGGCTGCTCATGGAGGTGTGAACCGGTCTGAATTTCGTGCGTATTAGAACCTCGAGGTTCTTGGAAAACGGTGCTTCCGAGAAGAGGAGACGCTGATTCGATCAACACTTCAAAGAAATCGCTGGTGATGGTGATGGTGGTGGTGATGATGATGATGCAGATGAAAAAGTCGCGGCGGCTTCTCTGTGCAGCGCGGAACATCCACTGCAACCCTCGGCTCTCGTTCGTACCTTCCTCTCAGTCATTCAGAGTGATCTAGAACAAACGGCCGCCGCCTCCAGCAGGATGTAGGTTCCAGAGGAAGTGCAGCGAGGGCATGTGGTACCGATATCGCGTTCACTACATGAACAACATCAGGTCACGACGCCACAGAGCTTTCAACTTCCACGGATGGAGTTCTGAAGCTGAGATTTGGTTCCCGCATCACATTGCGGTGTGCAGGAACTGCAGAACCTGCAGAACATTACACCCCAATCAATTAAAGACGTTACACCCCCGATCAGTTAAAGACATTACGATCAATTAAAGACATTACCCCCCGATCAATTAAAGACATTACACCCCGATCAATTAAAGACATTACACCGCGATCAATTAAAGACATTACACCCCGATCAATTAAAGACATTACACCCCGATCAATTAAAGACATTACACCCCGATCAATTAAAGACATTACACCCCGATCAATTAAAGACATTACACCCCGATCAATTAAAAACATTACACCCTGATCAATTAAAAACATTACACCCTGATCAATTAAAGACATTACACCCCGATCAATTAAAGACATTACACCCCGATCAATTAAAGACATTACACCCCGATCAATTAAAGACATTACACCCCGATCAATTAAAGACATTACACCCCAATCAATTAAAGACATTACACCCCGATCAATTAAAGACATTACGATCAATTAAAGACATTACACCGCGATCAATTAAAGACATTACCCCCCGATCAATTAAAGACATTACACCCCGATCAATTAAAGACATTACACCCCGATCAATTAAAGACATTACGATCAATTAAAGACATTACACCCCGATCAATTAAAGACATTACACCCCGATCAATTAAAAACATTACACCCTGATCAATTAAAAACATTACACCCTGATCAATTAAAAACATTACACCCTGATCAATTAAAGACATTACACCCCGATCAATTAAAGACATTACGATCAATTAAAGACATTACACCACGATCAGTTAAAGACATTACGATCAATTAAAGACATTACGATCAATTAAAGACATTACACCCCGATCAATTAAAGACATTACGATCAATTAAAGACATTACACCCCGATCAATTAAAGACATTACACCCCGATCAATTAAAAACATTACACCCTGATCAATTAAAAACATTACACCCTGATCAATTAAAGACATTACGATCAATTAAAGACATTACACCCCGATCAATTAAAGACATTACACCCCGATCAATTAAAAACATTACACCCTGATCAATTAAAAACATTACACCCTGATCAATTAAAGACATTACGATCAATTAAAGACATTACACCCCGATCAATTAAAGACATGACACCCCGATCAATTAAAGACATTACACCCCGATCAATTAAAGACATTACACCCCCATCAATTAAAGACATTACACCCCGATCAATTAAAGACATGACACCACCATCAATTAAAGACATGACACCACGATCAATTAAAGACATTACACCCCAATCAATTAAAGACATTACACCCCGATCAATTAAAGACATGACACCCCCATCAATTAAAGACATTACACCCCGATCAATTAAAGACATGACACCCCCATCAATTAAAGACATTACACCCCGATCAATTAAAGACATTACACCCCGATCAATTAAAGACATTACACCCCGATCAATTAAAGACATGACACCCCCATCAATTAAAGACATTACACCCCGATCAATTAAAGACATTACACCCCCCGATCAATTAAAAGACATACACCACGATCAATTAAAGACATTACACCCCGATCAATTAAAGACATTACACCCCCATCAATTAAAGACATTACACCCCGATCAATTAAAGACATTACACCCCGATCAATTAAAGACATGACACCACCATCAATTAAAGACATGACACCACGATCAATTAAAGACATTACACCCCAATCAATTAAAGACATTACACCCCGATCAATTAAAGACATTACACCCCAATCAATTAAAGACATTACACCCCCATCAATTAAAGACATTACACCCCAATCAATTAAAGACATCACACCCCGATCAATTAAAGACATGACACCCCAATCAATTAAAGACATCACACCCCAATCAATTAAATAAATTACGATCAATTAAAGACATTACACCCCGATCAATTAAAGACATTACACCCCGATCAATTAAAGACATCATACCCCGATCAATTAAAGACATTACACCCCAATCAATTAAAGACATTACACCCCGATCAATTGAAGACATCACACCCCGATCAATTAAAGACATTACACCCCCATCAATTAAAGACATTACACCCCCATCAATTAAAGACATTACACCCCCATCAATTAAAGACATTACGATCAATTAAAGACATTCCACCCCAATCAATTAAAGACGTTACAACCCGATCAATTAAAGACATCACACCCCGATCAATTAAAGACATTACACCCCGATCAATTAAAGACATTACACCCCGATCAATTAAAGACATTACACCCTGATCAATTAAAGACATTACACCCCGATCAATTAAAGACATTACACCCCGATCAATTAAAGACATCACACCCCGATCAATTAAAGACATTACACCCCAATCAATTAAAGACATTACGATCAATTAAAGACATTACACCCCGATCAATTAAAGACATTACACCCCGATCAATTAAAGACATTACACCCCGATCAATTAAAGACATTACACCCCGATCAATTAAAGACATCACACCCCAATCAATTAAAGACATTACACCCCGATCAATTAAAGACATTACACCCCGATCAATTAAAGACATTACACCCCGATCAATTGAAGACATCACACCCCGATCAATTAAAGACATTACACCCCAATCAATTAAAGACATTACATTAACATCAGTAACCACAACTGCTATAATTCATCATAAACAGCGGCTGCCACAAATAATATATTAATTTATAAAAGTTGGTTGCCATAACTACTTTAATCCCCCATGAACACTGAGAGCCACAACTATCATAATCCCTCATTAATCTGCCACAAATAATATCATCTCTTATAAAGACGTGATGCCATAACTACTACAAGCCCTCATGAACATCAGTTGCCACAACTACTATAATTCATCATAAACAGCGGTTGCCACAAATAATATATTCATTTATAAAAGTCGGTTGCCATAACTACTTTAATCCCTAATGAACATTGTGAGCCACTGTGAGCCTCTACTATAATTCCTTATAAATACTAGTTACCTCAATTACTACAATTCCTCAAACAGCAGTTGCCACAACTATCACAATCCCTCTTAAACCTTAGTAGCTACAAATATCATCTCTTATAAACATCGGAGGCCACTACTACTACTATAATCCCTCATGAACACTGGTTGCCACAACTACTATAGTCTCACCACAACAAAAGTGCGGAACCTGTGCTTAAGGTCTTTGGTTTTTAGAACAATTTTTAGATTTAGAACCGTCGACATGGAGATGAGTCATCATGAAAGTCTCTCAGAGGTACGGGGACACAAACCCCAAAAGATGATGTGAAAAAGTTCATTTTCTGAAAATACACTACAGAATTTGTGTACGCATCATCATACAGAAACAAAATCTCAATGAGGAGCCTCAAGTCGTTAATAAACGAGAACTTCGGAAGTTTCCGAAACCGCTGAAGTTGGACCGCTGAAGTCTGCTTTTATTACATTTTTAAAAACCCAAATCCTTCTGCTGTAAAATCCAAGTCAACCCCAAAGTCCCTGTTACTCATTCAGCAATCGCATTATTTAAAGTTCTAAAGCCCCGTGAAGGGATTTCAGAGGAACTTAATAAACTCCGAATAATTTAAAATCACTTTACATATCCAGAATGTGGAAAGAACATACCAAACTCCATTTACGAGCCGTCATTGTAATTAAACCAAAAAAAAAAAACCATCGTGCAGTGTTTTAAAATGAATAGAGATTCTAAATGAATAACTAATGTAATTAATAACATTAAGTAATATAATATAATACTAAATGTTTTAAATATTGTTAAATAAAATATATACCTATATTATAATAATAAATTATATATATATATATATTCATTCATTCATTCTCTCCCGCTTTATCCTCTATTAGGGTCGCGGTGGGGTTCCCCATGCCCATCCAGGGGAGAACGTCTCGGGCGCTGGGCAGATACACTCAGGACGGGGCGACAATCCATCGCTGGGCACACACTCACTCACACAGACACACTCTATATGGGGCAATTTTGAGAATTCAATTGACTTGATCCATGTTTTTGGACTGTGGGAGGAAACCGGAGAACCCGGAGGAAACCCACGCAGACACGGGGAGAACATGGAAACTCCACCCAGATGGGGATTCGAACCGGGAATCCCTAGTCCTGAGAGGAGAACATGCTAAACTACTAAGCCACTGTGCCGCCTATATATATATATATATATATATATATATACATATACATACATACATATATATAATTTAAAATAATATAACCTAATAATAAATAAATAGGGGTGTGGTAGCTCCGTGGTCAAGGTGTTGGGTTATCAATCTGAAGGTTGGGGGTTCAAATCCCAGGTCCACTGCAGTTACCAGTGTGGGTTCTTGAGCAAGACCCTTAACCCTCATTGCTCCAGAGGGCGCTGTGATGAACCCTGTTCTCACCTTGTAAGGCGCTTTGGATAAAAGCGTCCAATAAATGACCAAATGTAAATGTAAATGTAATAAAAAACCAATGACAAAAATGTTAAATAAATAATTAAATAATTAAATTTTAATTAAATAAATTAAGTAAATTAAATAAAAGTTAAATATAATAATACAATATAGTATACAGTTAAATTCAATTAATTAAATAAAAAGATAAAATAAATTGGGCCGCCTGCGGGTCTGCCACTGTGGGCCCTTAAGCAAGGCCCTCAACCCTCAATAGTGCAGGGCTGCTGTATGATGGCTGACCCTGTGTTCTGATCACAACCCTCAGATTGTTACCCTTATTAAGTCACTTTGGGGGGGGGGGGCATCCACAGAATGACCTCATGTCATGGATTTTTCATTTTAGGATCCATTTGAGTTCAAGCTCAAAGTCGGGATACTCATGAAGCCAAATGGAAGATTTTACTGATTTATATGCAAAGGTCTTCCAGCCTTCCGCTCTCTTACTGTAAAAATGAGCTCATGTCGAAATCAAAGTGTGATTTAAAGATTTTAAGCCCTGAGTTCAGGTCCGAACAGGCTCGGAACAGCTCAGAGCGCACGGGTTCGAATTGCCATGCAAACTAAGGCGGCCTGACGCCACAGAGACGTCAGCGCCGCTGCAGCGTGGGGATTCCCTGTCTGAGTAAAGCCGTAAAATCTTCTAACGAATCAGATTTACGTGAGAAAAAAAAAAAATCCCAAATATGGGTCAAATGCACTCAGCAGCGGAACCTCAACGCTCGACGTGTAATCCTTACGTTTCCGCTTTGAACTGTATGTAAAGCATTAAAGGCATATTTCAGCATACAGTGCTGCGTAACTCTCACAGTTCGGTCTGATTCACACATGCGAATGCGACAAATTGCAAATGGTTTTTCTGCCAAAAAAAAAGAGGAAACGTCCATGTAATGACCACATGTGTGGAGCTTCCTGCTTTTTTACATTTTTTAAATTTTGTAACCACAGAGGATGTGCCTCACTGGGGCGGGAGGGGGGGGGTTATGACTTCAGTGGATTTGGGCATCAAAAGGTGGAGGACACCTTGAGACTGATGGGTCTACATACATAATAACCCACATAATAACATCTCATCACATTATCTTCTGCTTAATCCTGCACCAGGGACTGGGGTGGGGGGGTGGAGTGGGGGTAAACCATGTTGGGTGGGTTGAACGCAAGTCGAGCTGCCTATCCGTGACCCCATCAACATCCATCCATTCATTCAGCCATCGACATCCATCCAATCATCCGTCCATCAGCCATCCAGTCATTTATCCAGCCATCAACATCCATCCATCCAGCCAACCAGCCATCAACATCCATCCAGTCATTCAGACATTCAGCTATCCATCCATCCATCCATCAACATACAGTCATTTATCCATCCATCCAGCCATCCATCCAGTCAGCCATCCAGTCAACATCCATCCAGCCATCAACATCCTTCCAGTCATTCAGACATTCAGGTATCCATCCATCCAGTCATCCATCAACATCCAGTCATTTATCCAGCCATCAACATCCATCCATCCACTCATTCATCCATCCAGCCAGCCATACAGTCATCCAGCCATCGACATCCAGTCATTTATCCAGCCATCCATCAACATCCATCCATCCACTCATTCAGCCATCCAGTCAACATCCATCCATCCTTCCATCCAGTCATATATCCATCAACATCCAGTCATTTATCCAGCCATCTATACAGTCATCCATCCAGCCATCAACATCCATCCATCAACTCATTCATCCATCCAGCCATCAACATCCATCCATCCATCCATACACCCAGTCATTAACATCCATCCATCCATCCAGTCATCAACATCCATCCATACACCCAGTCATCAACATCCATCCATCCATCCATACACCCAGTCATCAACATCCATTCATCCACCCAGCCATCAACATCCATTCATCCACCCAGTCATCAACATCCATTCATCCACCCAGCCATCAACATCCATTCATCCACCCAGCCATCAACATCCATTCATCCACCCAGTCATCAACATCCATTCATCCACCCAGTCATCAACATCCATTCATCCACCCAGCCATCAACATCCATCCATCCACTCATTCATCCATCCAGCCATCAACATCCATCCATCCTTCCATCCAGTCATATATCCTTCAACATCCAGTCATTTATCCAGCCATCTATACAGTCATCCATCCAGTCATCAACATCCATCCATCAACATCCATCCATCCATCAACATCATCAACATACATCAATCCATCAACATCCATCCATCAGCTCATTCAGATATCCTTCCTTCCAGCCATCCACCCGTTCATCCATCTAGTCATCAACATCCAGCCATCAAGTCTTGCATGGCTCTGCTTTTAAATACATGTTCTCTGTTTAAGCAGCAGGTTCCTCAGTCCCACGGCGTCCGTTTTGTTATTGAAGAACCAAAATCAGTCACATCTACAGAAGCAGATTTCAGACGCCAGCGTTAACCTACTTTCTTCACACAGAGATGGCGTGAAGATGACGAGCAGATCTTTCTGAGATAACCAGATTACAAATCAAGTCAACAACGGCAAGAGACGAGAGACGAGAGTGTCTGTGTAGACGTGCATGACAAGAACGGAACCAGCCTTGCAACCAGAAGGTCCCCGGTTCGACTCCCGGTCCCATCAAGAACTACGGCTGAAGTGGCACCTAACCCTAAATGCGCTTCCCGTTTTGAAATGATATATTATATATTCATTCATTATCTTCCACTTTGACCTATATTAGGGTTGTGGGGGGGTTCCCCATGCCCATCCAGGGGAGAACGTTTCGTGCGCTGGGCAGATACACCCAGGACAGGACGCCAATCTATCACTGGGGATATATTATATATTAATATATAATATCCATCCATCCATTATCTTCCATTTTATCTTCTATTAGGGTTGCGGTGGGGTTCCCAATGCCCATCCAGGGGAGAACGTCTCGGGCGCTGGGCAGATAGACCCAGGACAGGACGCCAATCTATCGCTGGACACACACTCACTCACACAGACACACTCTATATGGGGCGATTTGGAGAACTCAGTTGACTTGATCCATGTTTTAGGACTGTGGGAGGAAACCGGAGAACCCGGAGGAAACCCATGCAGACATGGGGAGGACATGGAAACTCCACCCAGATGGGGATTCGAACCGGGAATCCCTAGTGCTGAGAGGAGAACATGCTAAACCACTAAGCCACCATTTTATATATATATATATATATATATATATATATATATATATATATATATATATTAATGATATATTAATATTCACATGTAGTGACGTCTGCAAAAGGGTCTAATGTAACAAAACCACAACGGTTACACAACACACCAACAAAGAGTCATCAGGGTGAAGTCACATGGTATTTTATGTCATCATAATTTATGTCCATATATGGTAATGGGGGTCTAAACAGGATGTTTGACGGCAAAAATGAAAGTGTTATTTTTTAAAATGTTCTGCATCACATTCATCTCATTATCTTCCACTTTGTCCTCTACTAGGGTCCCGGGAAGGGGGGGGGGGGGGGGGGGGGGGGTGGTTCCCCAAGCCTATTCAGGGGAGAACGTTTCGGGCGCCAATCTATCACTGGGCACACACTCACTCACACAAACACACTCTATATGGTGCAATTTGGAGAATTGGGGGAAACCGGAGAACCCGGAGGACACCCACGCAGACACGGGGAGAACATGGAAACTCCACCCAGATTGGGATTCGAACCGGGAATCCCTAGTGCTGAGAGGAGAACATGCAAAACCACTAAGCCACCGAATGACACACTCCATCCATTATCTTCCGCTTTATCCTCTATTAGGGTTGCGGGGGGGTTCCCCAAGCCTATTCAGGGGAGAACGTTTCGGGCGCCAATCTATCACTGGGCAAACACTCACTCACACAAACACACTCTATATGGGGCAATTTGGAGAATTGGGGGAAACCGGAGAACCCACAGGACACCCACGCAGACACAGGGAGAACATGGAAACTCCACCCAGATTGGGATTCGAACCGGGAACCCCTATTGCTGAGAGGAGAACATGCCAAACCACTAAGCCACCAAAAGACACACTCCATCCATTATCTTCCGCTTTATCCTCTATTAGGGTCGCAGGGTGAGGGGGGGTTCCCCATGCCCATCCAGGGGAGAACGTTTCGAACCGGGAATCCCCAGTGCTGAGAGGAGAACATGCTAAACCACTATGCCACCGAACGACCCTCTCCATCCATCCATCCATTATCTTCCGTTTTATCCTCTACTAGGGTCGCAGGGTGAGGGGGGGGGCGTTCCCCATGCCCATCCAGGGGAGAACGTTTCGGGCGCTGGGCAGATAGACCCAGGACAGGACACCGATCCATCGCTGGACACACACTCACTCACACACACACACTCTATATGGGGCAATTTGGAGAATTGGGTGGGGGGGGGGGTTCCCCATGCCCATCCAGGGGAGAACGTTTCGGGCACTGGGCAGATACACCCAGGACAGGGCGCCAATCTATCACTGGGCACACACTCACTCACACAAACACACTCTATATGGGGCAATTTGGAGAATCGGGGGAAACCGGAGAACCCGGAAGACACGCACACGGACACGGGGAGAACATGGAAACTCCACCCAGATTGGGATTCAAACCGGGAATCCCTAGCGCTGAGAGGAGAACATGCCAAACCACTAAGCCACCAAAAGACACACTCTATCCATCTTCCGCTTTATCCTCTATTAGGGTCGCGCGGGGAGGGGGGGGGGGGGTTCCCCATGCCCATCCAGGGGAGAACGTTTTGGACGTCTGGGCAGATACACTTAGAACAGGACGCCAATCGGACTGTTGGACTGTTGGCGGGAACCGGAGAACCGGATGGACGGTGAGGCAGTGATAAGATCCTGACTCGTAGATGGCCTGATGATTCAGAGCCTTCGGTGATGTAGAGCAGAAATGTGCACACAGACCGTGATGGAGGTGATTTTGGGGGAACCCCCTGCCGCCTCTGACGCCGTGACCCTCATCTGAACCCGCGGAACAGCAGAACGAGTAAGAACGACTTACCCGAGGAGACGAGCGGCCGTGATGGTGAAGCCACGATATGGACTGCAGGACGCCGGACACGTGGAGGCTCATTTCCGGTGGTTTCAATTCGCATCTGGGGTGGCACGGTGGCTTAGTGGTTTAGCATGTTCTCCTCTCGGCGCTAGGGGTTCCCGGTTCGAATCCCCATCTGGGTGGAGTTTCCATGTCCTCCCCGTGTCTGCCTGGGTTTCCTCCGGGTTCTCCGGTTTCCTGCCACAGTCCAAAAAACATGGAACAAGTCAATTGAGTTCTCCAAATTGCCCCATATAGAGTGTGTGTGTGTGAGTGCGTGCCAAGCGATGGATTGGCGTCCTGTCCTGGGTGTATCTGCCCAGCGCCTGAGATGTTCTCCCCTGGATGGGCATGGGGAACCCCCCCTCCGCGACCCGCGAGTTCTCCAAATTGCCCCATATAGTGTGTGGGGTAGTGTGTGCATGTCTATGTGAGTGAGTGTGTGCCCAGTGATAGGTTGGCGTCCTGTCCTGGGTGTATCTGCCCAGCGCCCGAAACGTTCTCCCCTGGATGGGCATGGGGAACCCTGCCCCCCCCCCCCACGACTTCTCCAAATTGCCCCATATAGTGTGTATGCGTGCGTGTCTGTGTGAGTGAGTGTGTGCCCAGCGATAGGTTGGCGCCCTGACCTGGGTGTATCTGCCCAGCGCCTGAGACGTTCTCCCCTGGATGGGCATGGGGAACCCCCGCCCCCCGCGACCCTAATAGAGGATAAAACAGAAGATAATGAATGGATGAATGGAGTGTGTCGTTCGG
Organism: Corydoras sp. C115; assembly: GCA_019802505.1. Lineage (NCBI taxonomy): Eukaryota > Metazoa > Chordata > Actinopteri > Siluriformes > Callichthyidae > Corydoras > Corydoras sp. C115. The sequence goes on along the minus strand of JAFMOC010000321.1, from coordinate 709,234 downwards.
TGGCTTAGTGGTTTAGCATGTTCTCCTCTCAGCGCTAGGGATTCCCGGTTCGAATCCCAATCTGGGCGGAGTTTCCATGTTCTCTCCGTGTCTGCGTGGGTTTCCTCCGGGTTCTCCGGTTTCCTCCCACAGTCCAAAAACATGGATCAAGGTCAATGGAGTTCTCCAAAAAATTGCCCCATATAGAGTGTGTCTGTGTGAGTGAATGCCCCACACATCCTAGTAGAGGATGAAGTGGAAGATAATGGATGATGGATGGAGTGTGTCGTTCACAGTTAACCCACCGGTGCAGGAACACACACACACTGAGTAATGTGAACCCACGTGGGCAGAGCGTTGGAACCCTGTATGTGGCGCCCGGGGGTGCAATCGGGGTTGGCTGCCGTTTTATACCTCCTGCATGATGGGACCAGGATTCGAACCCGGGACCTTCAGGTCGCGAGGCTGGTTCCTTTAACCTCAAGCCTACTTCTTGCTTGTTTACTTCCAGTTATGTTTTCATATTCTGGATTACCGAAACCACAACTCCTCCATTTCACATCTCGCCCCGTTCTGAGGTCGAGCACTTTCATTGATTTAGAAATTCGAGATGATTTGGGTAGAACCTTTTTTTTTTTATTTATAGCCGTACGGACTCGCTCGCTCTTAAATGTCCCCTCGTTTTCATTTCCACGTTACATAAAAATGCACTTTGTAGTTCTCTGTAATTGTAGTCCTTCAGTTTTTCTACATATTTAATTATTCATTAATTCATTATCTCCTGCTTTATCCTCTATTAGGGTCGCGGGGGGCGGGGGGGGGGGTTCCCCATGCCCATCCAGGGGAGAACGTTTTGGGCGCTGGGAAGATACACCCAGGACAGGGGGGGCAATCTATCGCTGGGCACACACACACTCACACAGACACACTCTATATGGGGCAATTTGGAAAATCGGGGGAAACCGGAGAACCCGGAGGACACCCACATGGACACGGGGAGAACATGGAAACGCCACCCAGATGGGGATTCGAACCGGGAATCCCTAGTGCTGAGAGGAGAACATGCTAAACCACTAAGCCACCGAACGACACACTCCATCCATCCATCCAGTATCCTCCGCTTTATCCTCTATTAGGGTCGTGAGGGGGTTCCCCACGCCCATCCAGGGGAGAACGTTTTGGGCGCTGGGCAGATACACCCAGGACAGGGGGGCAATCCATCACTGGGCACACACTCACTCACACACACACACACACTCTATATGGGGCAATTTGGAGAATTGGGGGAAACCGGAGAACCCGGGAGGACACCCACGCGGACACAGGGAGAACATGGAAACTCCACCCAGATGGGGATTCGAAGCGGGAATCCCTAGCGCTGAGAGGAGAACATGCTAAACCACTAAGCTCCACTCCATCCATTATCTTCCGCTTTATCCTCTATTAGGGTCACGGTTGGGTTCCCCATGCCCATCCAGGGGAGAACGTTTCGGGCGCTGGGCAGATAGACCCAGGACAGGGCGCCAATCCATCACTGGACACACACTCACTCACACAGACACACTCTATATGGGGCAATTTGGAGAACTCAATTGACTTGATCCATGTTTTTGGGCTGTGGGAGGAAACCAGAGAACCCGGAGGACACCCACGCGGACACGGGGAGAACATGGAAACTCCACCCAGATTGGGATTTGAACTGGGAATCCCTAGCGCTGATAGGAGAACATGCTAAACCACTAAGCCACCAAAAGACACTCCATTCATTAACTTCCGCTTTATCCTCTATTAGAGTCGCGGGGGGTTCCCCATGCCCATCCAGGGGAGAACGTCTCGGGCGCTGGGCAGATACACCCAGGACAGGACGCCAATCCATCACTGGGCACACACTCACTCACGTAAACACACTCTATATGGGGCAATTTGGAGAACTCAATAGACTTGATCCATGTTTTTGGGCTGTGGGAGGAAACCGGAGAACCCGAAGGACACCCACGCGGACACGGGGAGAACATGGAAACTCCACCCGGATGGGGATTCGAAGCGGGAATCCCTAGCGCTGAGAGGAGAACGTGCTAAACCACTGAGCCAGCGCTGAACTGGAGAACGTGGCGAGGCTCCTTCTTTTGATAAAATGAAAGTGACGCGTCTAAAAATAAAAGTGTAAGTTTTGGTGAAACTTCTCCGAAGCGAGCGAGCCCTCCGGATGTTCCGCAGCACGCTGAATGGAACTGCCGCCAAAAAAAACAACATTTAAAAAACATTTAAAAAACAAAAAGGGGGCAAAAAAAAGTGCAACCATGGGGTGTTTTCTTTCCTATTTCGAACCAAATTTCCCCTTTAGGTTCTATATAAGAGGCTCTGCGGAGGCTGGAGGGGTAAAAACGTGCTCGCACCTCCTCCCGGCTCTGCGCTCCTCTCCTCCGCCATGCCCTCCCTCCGCTGTGAGTTGTGCACTGCACCGTGGTGGCGCTCTTCCCGCATCTCCTCTCGGTTCTAACCCCGCTGCTCCCCCCCACCCCACCCCACCCCCCGCTGTCTCTCGTTCCGCAGGTCCGAGCTTGCTCCTCGTCACGCTCCTCGCCCTCGGTTGCCATGGAGACCCCGTTCCACGCCACGACCGCGACCTCGAACCCGGAGACGTCTCCGGGGACGAGCTGCACGACGCGCCGAGCTCAGGTGGCCGCAGGTGGTATTCCATCGCGAGACTGCTGCAGCAAAACATCGCGAGATTACGCGACGAACAGGTAAGCGCAGTCTATTGAACGCCGCTTAAAACTGTTTACAATTTTATTTGTAAATTTAAATTTATTACTTAAAGAAACCGAAGATTGCAACTAAAGAACCGTGTTGGTTAAAAACATAACTCTATTATTTAAAAACAGAGCACAACGTTGTCCAATACCTACATTTCCGTTATCAATATATACTTTTTTTTTTTTGTTACAATGTATAAACACGATATTCTATATAAACAAATTTAAATAAATAACTTTAAACGTCGGCGGCACGGTGGCTTAGTGGTTTAGCACGTTCTCCTCTCAGCGCTAGGGATTCCCGGTTCGAATCCCCATCTGGGTGGAGTGTCCATGTTCTCCCCGTGTCCGCGTGGGTTTCCTCCGGGTTCTCCTCTCAGCGCTAGGGATTCCCAGTTCGAATCCCCATCTGGGTGGAGTTTCCATGTTCTCCCCGTGTCCGCGTGGGTTTCCTCCGGGTTCTCCGCTTTCCTCCCACAGTTCAAAAACATGGATCAAGGTCAATTGAATTCTCCAAATTGCCCCATATAGAGTGTGTCTGTGTGAGTGAGTGTGTGTCCGGCGATGGGTTGGCGCCCTGTCCTGGGTGTATCTGCCCAGCGCCCGAGATGTTCTCCCCTGGATGGGCATGGGGAAACCCCACCGCGACCCTAAGATTAATGATTGTAACGGTATAAAACGGAAATGTTGTCCAGAAAATTTATTTACTTAAGCCTATCGTTCCCTCGACTTTTTTTCTCAAATCCGTGTAGCCACGTTTTAAACGTCTTTAATCGATCTTTAAACGACTAATTGTAAAGTTATTAAAGCGTTTGTTAATGTTACTATGTAAATGTAAAAACGACTGAAGTCATATGACTCGGTTGGAGTCGTCGGAACTTTATTAAAAGCTTTATTACGTTTAAAGTTGCCATTAAACTAAATTCGTTCTGTGGTCTTTTAAACGTTACTATAAAGCGTGGCTTTGAGACATTATTCGAACGTTAGGTCTCAGTTTCAACTGAGAATTGCTGACAATAGTTTCATTTTGCGATGAGCAGGACGATGAAACTATATACACAACGGTATTGGACTAAAAGTATTTAGACACACTGTTTAAGTATTGAATCCATCCATCCATCATCTCCCACTTTATCCTCTATTAGGGTCGCAGGATGGGGGGGGGGGGGGGTGTTCCTCATGCCCATCCAGGGGAGAACGTCTCGGGCGCTGGGCAGATAGACCCAGAACAGGACGCCAATCTATCGCTGGGCACACACTCACTCACACAGACACACTCTATATGGGGCAATTTGGAGAATTCAATTGACCTTAATCCATGTTTTTGGACTGTGGGAGGAAACCGGAGAACCCGGAGGAAACCCACGCGGACACGGGGAGAACATGGAAACTCCACCCAGGTTGGGATTCGAACCGGGAATCCCTAGCGCCGAGAGAAGAACATGCTAAACACCAAGCCGCCCAAGTATTGAATTCATTCATTCATTATCTGCCTGCCACGGTGGCTTAGTGGTTTAGCACGTTCGCCTCTCAGCGCTAGGGATTGCTGGTTCGAATCCCCATCTGGGTGGAGTTTCCATGTTCTCCCCGTGTCCGCGTGGGTTTCCTCCGGGTTCTCCGGTTTCCTCCCACAGTCCAAAAACATGGATCAATGTCAATTGAATTCTCAAAATTGCCCCATATAGAGTGTGTCTGTGTGAGTGTGTGCCCAGCGATGGATTGGCGCCCTGTTCTGGGTCTGTCTGCCCAGCGCCCGAGACGTTCTCCCCTGGATGGGCATGGGGAACCCCACCGCGACCCTAATAGAGGATAAAGCGGGAGATAATGAATGAATGAATGATCTGCCCGCTTAATCCTCTAATAGGGTTCTCCGGTTTCCTCCCACAGTCCAAAAACATGGATCAAGGTCAATTGAGTTCTCCAAATTGCCCCCTATAGAGTGTGTGTGTGTGAGAGCGTGTGTCCAGTGATAGATTGCCCCCTGTCCTGGGTGTATCTGCCCAGCACCCGAAACGTTCTCCCCTGGATGGGCATGGGCAACCCCCCCCCTCCCCCAATATAGGATGAAGCGGAAGATAATGGATGGACGGATGGATCCTGTAGGTAAAGTAAAGTTTGGGTGGTCCAATACTTTGGGGCATACGGCATATATAAAACCTCTACCGTTATAAAAGATGAAACCTAGGTCAGTTGTTACAGTTTAAATGTTTTTTTTTTTTAATTGCTTACCTCATGAGTGGCTCCTCCGGCTCAGGGACACGAGCGTAACTCTGTGATTCTACCTCGTTCCAGTTCGAGAGAGACTTCGGCGACACTGGGAGGAACATGACCTCTTTCAGCCGTGTGAGGATCCAGACTCCGGTTCTCCACCAGGCTGACGGATGTCTGTCCAAGAGCTTCCAAGAGGTGAGCGGCGCTTCACACTGGGCTTTTTTTTAAAAATGAAGCCATGAGGCCGGCGCTCATGTCCTCGTTTACCATTTCCAGCAAAGATGCTTAACGAGGATATTGACGGGGCTGAAGACCTACAGCGCATATCTGCCCCTCATCAAGAGCGAGAACCTGACGGCGGTGCACCTCGACGACGTCGTCGCTCACACCAACAGCCTGCTGCACTTCTTAAAGGAAAAAGTAAGTACTGAATAAAACGCGGCGGCACGGTGGCTTAGTGGTTTAGCACGTTCTCCTCTCAGCGCTAGGGATTCCCGGGTCGAATCCCCACCTGGGTGGAGTTTCCATGTTCTCCCCGTGTCCGCGTGGGTTTCCTCCAGGTTCTCCGGTTTCCTCCCACAGTCCAAAAACATGGATCAAAGTCAATTGAATTCTCCAAATTGCCCCATATAGAGTGTGTCTGTGTGAGTGAGTGTGTGCCCAGTGATGGATTGGCGCCCTGTCCTGGGTGTATCTGCCCAGCGCCTGAGATGTTCTCCCCTGGATGGGCATGGGGAACCTCACCGCGACCCTAATAGAGGATAAAGCGGGAGATAATGAATGAATGAATGAATGAATGAATAAAACTGAGATAGGAGGACGAGTGGACAACCCAAAAGGTTGGACTGTGGGAGGAAACTGGAGAACCCGGAGGAAACCCACGCGGACACGGGGAGAACATGGAAACTCCACCCAGGTGGGGATTCGACCCGGGAATCCCTAGTGCTGAGAGGAGAACATGCTAAACCACCAAGCCACCGTGCCGCCCTGTACTTACTTCATTCATTCATCCATTATCTTCCGCTTTATCCTCTATTAGGGTCGCGAGGGGGGGGGGGGGGGTTCCCCATGCCCATCCAGGGGAGAACGTTTCGGGGGCTGGGTGCCAACGTCCATTACCATTTAGTGTTACTGGACCTCCGCACGTCCTCGTCTCTGGTTACTGTCAAGAAGCTTTTAAAAACTGATCTGTTTTCTTATATCGGGTCATCCATCCATCCATCATCTTCCGCTTTGTCCTCTATTAGGGTCGTGGGGGGGGGGGGTTCCCCATGCCCTCCAGGGGAGAACGTCTCGGGCGCTGGGCAGATAGACCCAGGACAGGGCGCCAATCCATCGCTGGGCACTCACTCACTCACACCTTCAATTGACCTTGATCCGTTTTTTGGACTGTGGGAGGAAACCGGAGAACCCGGAGGAAACCCACGCAGACACGGGGAGAACATGGAAAACTCCACCCAAATTGGGATTCGAACCGGGAACCCCTAGCGCTGAGAGAACCTGCTAAACCACTAAGCCGCCCTATATCGGTTCTTGGTTTTCTAGAACAGGTATCATTTGGGTGGTGGATTGTTTATGGTCAGTTCTGCAGTGACACTGATGTGCTGAGGGGGTTCTAGTGCAGCAGTGCTGCTGGAGTTTCAGTTCTCCACCTCAGTCACACTGCTGGGATAGGACTAATGCCCCCCCCCCACCCAATAACCCCTGCTCTGTGGTGGTACTATTGGGGTCCTGACCATTAGAACAGAGTACACAGTATGTACTGTAGAACACAAACAGATGGACTACAGTCTGGAATTGTAGAACTACAAAAGTCTGGCCACACCCCCTTCTGGCTCCATTCTCTATGTCCTCCACTTACCATATAGATGGAGTTTGTAGTTCTACAATTACACCCTGTAGTCCATCTGTGTTCTTTGTTGTTGGTTCTCTGTTCTCTGTTGGTCAGGAGCATCACAGAACAGGTATCATTTGGGTGGTGGATTGTTTCTTGTCGGTTCTGCAGTGACACTGATGTGGTGAGGGGGTTCTAGAGGGTTTCATTTCTCCACCTCAGTCACACTGCTGGGATAGGACTAATGCCCCCCCCCACCCCCCACCCAATAACCCCTGCTCTGTGGTGGTACCATTGGGGTTCTGACCATTAGAACAGAGTACACAGTATGTACTGTAGAACACACACAGTTGGACTACAGAGTGGAATTGCAGAACTACAAAGACCATCTTTACAGGAGCCGAAAGGGGGCGTGGCCTAACTTGACATTTCTGTCCAAATGCTTGAAGCTTTAGAACTACAGGTCTACTGGTTCAGACCTTAGAACCCGAACGGACAGAGTGAACACCTTCATATTCAAACTTTGTAAAACTTGTATTTTTTTTTTTTTTGCCCAAAGGTCACCGACCCCCAGGACCCCCCCGCCATCCTCATCAGCCCCCCGCAGGACGAGGCGGCGTGGAAGCGGAAGACCGTCACTCACTCCGTTCTGCACAACTTCGCGGCGTTCATGATCAAAACGGCCAGGGCCATCCATTACATCACGTCCTGATCGCCGTGGAGACGAACGACCGAAGACGAGCGACCGCCGACCCAAGGACGTGAGGGACGGACGGACGGACGGGCGGTGCCTGCTGCAGTCGCCCTCTGGTGGTCGTCGCTTTTTAAAAAAAAAACGTTCTCCCATATTTATTTATTTATATATTTATCTTTGTATTTATTGGCTGTTTGTTAAGTTAAGATCGGACAGTGTGATGTGAATCCTTCCGACTCGCCGGGACATTCGCGTCCCCTCGTCTCACGCGATGTTATATTAACACCTGAGGGCGATCGAGACGCGGAACCCGCCCCCACCGGGGCAATAAATTATGGGATGTGAATGAATCGTCGGATTTGATTTTATTTACTTTGAAACGAATCCCGTCATCTTTATCGACTCACAGAGCTGGAATGAGGGGAGGGTTCGAACGGCGTGAGTGGGCGGGGCTTTTAAGCGAGTCGGAGTTCGAATGCATGCGCAAAGCATGAAAAAGAGGACGAGGACGAGGACGAGGAGGACATCCGGCCGCCGCACAGATTGGAAACGAAACCGCGGCGAGAGGAAGGATGTGGACGCGGCTGCGGGTTGGTCCTCAGGAACTGGGTTTCTTCATCGCTCTTCATCCCCAAAGCAAGCTGAGGAAACAGAAGTGCACACAGTCACAACATGACCCCCCCCCGCGGAACCCGGAGCCGGATCGAGGCAGCGGTGTGCCGATGCCGGAGGACATCACAGTTCGGTGACATCACAGTTGTAGGGGTGTCTTCAACTAAGGATTTCATAGTCGAATCTGATTCGTCAGATTTTCCCTATAGTCGAATCAGTTCAAATTTCACCACAAGATGGCGCTATAAGCATGGATTTTAAAAAATATTCATTCATTATCTCCCGCTTTATCCTCTATTAGGGTCGCGGGGGGGTTCCCCATGCCCATCCAGGGGAGAACGTTTCGGGCGCTGGGCAGATACACCCAGGACAGGGCGCCAATCCATCGCTGGGTACACGCTCACTCACACAGACACACTCTATATGGGGCAATTTAGAGAACTCAATTAACTTGATCCATGTTTTTGGACTGTGGGAGGAAACCGGAGAACCCGGAGGAAACCCACGCGGACACGGGGAGAACATGGAAACTCCACCCAGATGGGGATTCGAACCGGGAATCCCTAGTGCTGAGAGGAGAACATGCTAAACCACTAAGCCACCGTGACGCCCTTTAAAATATATATATTTTTTATATTTTACTTGTTTTTCTAGAGCTTTATTAACGTGTAGCCTATTGTTAAAGCGAACACATCATTTAAAAAAAAATATTAACAGAAATTAGGATGATTTTATTTGACAAAAGGCTATATATATAACGAAAACAAAGACATTTCATGTACAAACTAATGCTTAGCAGCAGCCATGGGCTCCCCCATGTGGTCAAAAATGGTACATTCGACTATGAGGTTCATAGTCGACTACGGTTCTCCGAATCGAATCGTCGAATCAGCGGATATTGCAGCTCACCCCTACACAGACGTCATGGGGGGAACGCTACGGGAGGCCTTCACACGGCATGCCACAAGGGTATCGAACCTAGGGCCTTGGAACCGTGCGGCAGGAGCGCCGAGCAGTGCGCCACCATGCTGTGACCGGTGATGACGCCATCTGTTTTTGTCCTCCACATTTAACTCAGCCGTGCAGTGAAACACACACATATACACACACTGAGTAAAGTGAACGTCTGGGGGGGCAACTGGGGTTAGCCGTGGTACTTGATGGGACCGCGAATCAAACCGGGGCCCTTCAGGTGCCTTAACCAGGAGCCACAATTACCTCATCAGATTATAATCTACTCATTGTTACTGTATACACTATGGCTGCTATATTTTATCCATCCATCCATTATCTTCTGCTTTATCCTCTACTAGGGCGGCATGGTGGCCTAGTGCTTTAGCATGTTCTCCTCTCAGCGCTAGGGATTCCCGGTTCGAATCCCAATCTGGGTGGAGTTTCCATGTTCTTCACGTGTCGTGTGGGTTTACTCCGGGTTCTCCGGTTTCCTCCCAGTGAGTGTGTGCCCAGTGATAGATTGGCGTCCTGTCCTGGGTGTATCTGCCCAGCGCCCGAAACGTTCTCCCCTGGATGGGCATGGGGAACCCCCCCCCCCACGACCCTGATATATAGGATAAGGTGGAAGATAATGGATGGATGTATGGGTGGATTATCCTCTACTAGGGTTGCGGGGGGGGGGGGGGGGTTCCTATGCCCATCCAGGGGAGAACGTCTCGGGCGCTGGGCAGATAAACCCAGAACAGAACGCCAATCCATCGCTGGGCACACACTCACTCACACAGACACACTCTATATGGGGCAGTTTGGAGAACTCAATTGACTTGATCCATGTTTTTGGACTGTGGGAGGAAAGCGGAGAACCCGGAGGAAACCCACGCGGACACGGGGAGAACATGGAAACTCCACCCAGATGGGGATTCGAACCGGGAATCCCTAGTGCTGAGAGGAGAACATGCCAAACCACTAAGCCACCCACTATATTTTATATATATATATATATTTTTTTTTATTGCTATTATATTTTTATATTTACATTTTTACACTGAGGGCGGCACGGTGGCTTAGTGCTTTAGCATGTTCTCCTCTCAGCGCTAGGGATTCCCGGTTCGAATCCCAATCTGAGTTTCCATGTTCTCCCCGTGTCCACGTGGGTTTCCTCCGGGTTCTCCGGTTTCCTCCCACAGTCCAAAAACATGGATCAAGTCAATTGAGTTCTCCAAATTGCCCCATATAGAGTATGTATGTGTGAGTGAGTGTGTGTCCAGCGATGGATTGGCGTCCTGGGTCTGTCTGCGCGGCGCCCGAGACGTTCTCCCCTGGATGGGCATGGGGAACCCCCCCCCCCCCCCCCCCCCCCGCCGTGACCCTAATAGAGGATAAAGCGGGAGTTAATGAATGAATTAATTTTTACACTGTGATATTTATTTTTTTTAACAGAATATTTACATTTATTTATTTTTTTCTTACATTTCACCACATGTTACGTAAATGATAACAAAATCTCCTTTTTCTGAAGCAGGTCTCTGATCTTCGCGCCAAAGTACAAAAGGAGACCTTATTCTAAAACCCATGACATCATAGAATACAACCAAAAAAACACCTTGTGTACCTTAAAACCGTCGGTTCTGGCATCCCAGGATCCGCCCCTCGCTTGAACCCTGCAGAGAGAGGACAGGACAGCGGTCAGAAAACAAACCGTGTGTACAGACTGCAGAGCTGCGGTCAGTAGATACAGTGCTTTCATTAATTCATTCATTCATTATCTTCCGCTTTATCCTCTATTAGGGTCGCGGTGGGGTTCCCCATGCCCATCCAGGCGAGAACGTTTCGGGCGCTGGGCAGATACACCCAGGACAGGATACCAATCCATCGCTGGGCACACACTCACTCACACAGACACACTATATGGGACAGCTCTATATGGGGCAATTTGGAGAACTCAATTGATCTTGATCCATGTTTTTGGACTGTGGGAGGAAAGCGGAGAACCCGGAGGAAACCCACGCGAACATGGAGACTCCACCCAGATGGGGATTCGAACCGGGAATCCCTAGTGCTGAGAGGAGAACATGCTAAACCACTAAGCCACCGTGCTGCCCTGTATTGTTAACGTTTAAATTAAAAGAAGACAACATTCATTCATTCATTATCTCCCGCTTTATCCTCTATTAGGGTCGCGTGGGGGGGGGGGGTTCCCCATGCCCATCCAGGGGAGAACGTTTCGGGCGCTGGGCAGATACACCCAGGATAGGGCGCCAATCTATCACTGGACACACACTCACTCACTCAGACACACTCTATATGGGGCAATTTGGAGAATTCTATTGACTTGATCCATGTTTTTGGACTGTGGGAGGAAACCGGAGAACCCGGAGGAAACTCACGCAGACACGGGGAAAACATGGAAACTCCACCCAGATGGGGATTCGAAGCGGGAATCCCTAGTGCTGAGAGGAGAACATGCTAAACCACTAAGCCACCGTGCCGCCCTGCTTTTATATATATATATATATATATATATAAATAATAATAATAAAAAAAAACACTCCTGCTGCGTCTGTTCTAGCACACACTCACACCACCAGCACGGAACGTCAGCACCACTGCAGGCCTGAGAATCAGCCACCACCCAAATACCACCTGCTCTGTGGTTCCGTAAAGGTTCTAAGCAGAGATTGCTGAGCATCCAGACAAACAGATGGACAGCAGTCTGTATGGAGTGAGCCTGCATTGCCCATTTATCCCACTGAGCCTCGGTCCTCACAAGGTTTCTTCCTTAAGATGTCAACATAACGGGGAGTTTTGTCTTGCCGCTGTCGCTTCGGCTCGCTCTCTGGGGGTTTAAAGGTTTTTAACTCTGTAAAGCTGCTTTGTGATGATGTACTGTTATAAAAAACCCTATAAATAAATGACCTGAACTTAAAATAGATGAGGGCGGCACGGTGGCTTAGTGGTTTGGCATGTTCTCCTCTCAGCGCTAGGGATTCCCGCTTCGAATCCCAATCTGGGTGGAGTTTCCATGTCCGTTCTATTCCCGAGTCCGCGTGGGTTTCCTCCGGGTTCTCCTGTTTCCTCCTACAGTCCAAAAACATGGACCAATCTCGGGTTTAGTTCACTCTATAGGTGTTCTAAGGTGTTCTGTGGGAGCCACTCAAGTTCCTCCACCAGCTTTCTCGACCTGGCGTGATGTGCTATAGGTGTTCTAAGGTGTTCTGTGGGAGCCACTCAAGTTCCTCCACCAACCTTCTTGACCTGGCGTAATGTGCTATAGGTGTTTTAGGGTGTTCTAGGGTGTTCTGTGGGAGCCACTCAAGTTCCTCCACCAGCCTTCTCGACCTGGCGTGATGTGCTATAGGTGTTCTAAGGTGTTCAAGTGGGAGCCACTCAAGTTCCTCCACCAGCCTTCTCGACCTGGCGTGATGTGCTATAGGTGTTTTAGGGTGTTCTAGGGTGTTCTGTGGGAGCCACTCAAGTTTCTCCACCAGCCTTCTCGACCTGGCGTGATGTGCTATAGGTGTTTTATGGTGTTCTAGGGTGTTCTGTGGGAGCCACTCAAGTTTCTCCACCAGCCTTCTCGACCTGGCGTGATGTGCTATAGGTGTTTTAGGGTGTTCTAGGGTGTTCTGTGGGAGCCACTCAAGTTTCTCCACCAGCCTTCTCGACCTGGCGTGATGTGCTATAGGTGTTTTAGGGTGTTCTAGGGTGTTCTGTGGGAGCCACTCAAGTTTCTCCACCAGCCTTCTCGACCTGGCGTGATGTGCTATAGGTGTTTTAGGGTGTTCTGTGGGAGCCACTCAAGTTTCTCCACCAGCCTTCTCGACCTGGCGTGATGTGCTATAGGTGTTTTAGGGTGTTCAAGGGTGTTCTGTGGGAGTCAGTCAAGTTCCTCCACCGGCCTTCTCGACCTGGCGTGATGTGCTATAGGTGTTCTAGGGTGTTCTGTGGGAGTCAGTCAAGTTCCTCAACCAACCTTCTCGACCTGGCGTGATGTGCTATAGGTGTTTTAGGGTGTTCTAGGGTGTTCTGTGGGAGCCACTCAAGTTCCTCCACCAGCCTTCTCGACCTGGCGTGATGTGCTATAGGTGTTCTAAGGTGTTCAAGTGGGAGCCACTCAAGTTCCTCCACCAGCCTTCTCGACCTGGCGTGATGTGCTATAGGTGTTCTAAGGTGTTCAAGTGGGAGCCACTCAAGTTTCTCCACCAGCCTTCTCGACCTGGCGTGATGTGCTATAGGTGTTTTAGGGTGTTCTAGGGTGTTCTGTGGGAGTCAGTCAAGTTCCTCCACCAGCCTTCTCGACCTGGCGTGATGTGCTATAGGTGTTCTAAGGTGCTCTGTGGGAGCCACTCAAGTTCCTCCACCAGCCTTCTCGACCTGGCGTGATGTGCTAGTGGTGTTCTAAGGTGCTCTGTGGGAGCCACTCAAGTTCCTCCACCAACCTTCTCGACCTGGCGTGATGTGCTAGTGGTGTTCTAAGGTGCTCTGTGGGAGCCACTCAAGTTCCTCCACCAGCCTTCTCGACCTGGCGTGATGTGCTAGTGGTGTTTTAGGGTGTTCTAGGGTGTTCTGTGGGAGTCAGTCAAGTTCCTGCACCAACCTTCTCGACCTGGCGTGATGTGCTATGGAACAGATGGGACCTTCCCCAAACTATTGGCACAGAGTTGGACGCATACAGTCGTCCAAATGACCCCCCCACCCCAACCCCAACCCCCGACACACACACACACACACACACACACACACACACACACACACACACGCACACACGTATAACAAACACACAACGGACCACTCAGTTATCCACAACATACACAGCAACGACTCGGATGCCACATTCACCGACTGTCAGTACTTTGTCAGGGTTCGAATCTGGAGAGGGCGAGCACCGCAACCGAAAAATATCTGCTGCCATCGGAAAATTTCGTAAAGGAAATCAGAGACAGGAAATTCTCATATATAATGGGGTTTATAAAAAAAATAAAGGCTTCCACAGAAACCACAGGAAATAAGATCCACAGTGAGAACGAGATAACGAAGTGAGAACGAGATAACGAAGTGAGAACGAGATAACGAAGTGAGAACGAGTTAACGAAGTGAGAACGAGTTAACGAAGTGAGAACGAGTTAACGAAGTGAGAACGAGATAACGAAGTGAGAACGAGTTAACGAAGTGAGAACGAGATAACCAGCCGCGA
>JAFMOC010000321.1:677500-690000 GCA_019802505.1 Corydoras sp. C115 | reverse complement strand
AGACACACATACACACACACAAAAACAGATATACACACAAAAACAGACACACACACAAAAACAGACACACACAACGACATACACACACACATACACACGCACAACGACACACACACAAAAACAGACACACACACACACACACACAAAAACAGACATACACACAAAAACAGACAGACATACACACACAACGACACACACACACAGACACACACACTCTGCTGCTAGCTCCATCAGCTACTTACCGAGGTAGAGCACGGTGGGGATGAAGCCCCAGCGGATGATGAACTGTCCGCACTGGAAGACGGTCTGCAGCCGCTGCTTGGTCTCTTTGCTCAGTTTGTTCATCTTTAAAAACGCGATTCTGATTTAAACTCACTCTGAAGGACACAACACCGTCAGGACAGCAGCCACGTTGCCGTAAAAGGATTTTTACGACAGTTTTTTTGGCGAACGACAGCGCCCCCTGCTGTAAAAACAACAAAAAAAACAACCCTTGATATGAATGGAGTTTGTAGTTCTAAAATTACAGATTGTAGTCCATCTGTGTCCATCCAGGGGAGAACGTTTCGGGCGCTGGGCAGATACACCCAGGACAGGATGCCAATCTATCGCTGGGCACACACTCACTCACACACACACACTCTATATGGGGCAATTTGGAGAATTCGATTGACTTGATCCATGTTTTTGGACTGTGGGAGGAAACCAGAGAACCCGGAGGAAACCTACGCGGACACGGGGAGAACATGGAAACTCCACCCAGATTGGGAGTTTGTACTTTAACTTTGTACGTAACCTCACACCCAACCGTAAGAACCGTAACACAAATCACATCAACAAATATATATTCATTCATTATCTCCCGCTTTATCCTCTGTTAAGGTCGCGGGGGGGAGGGGGGGTTCCCCATGACCATCCAGGGGAGAACGTCTCGGCCGCTGGGCAGATACACCCAGGACAGGGTGCCAATCTATCGCTGGACACACACACACACACAGACACACTCTATATGGGGCAATTTGGAGAACTCAATTGACTTGATCCATGTTTTTGGACTGTGGGAGGAAACCGGAGAACCCGGAGGAAACTCACGCAGACACGGGGAGAACATGGAAACTCCACCCAGATGGGGATTCGAACCGGGAATCCCTAGTGCTGAGAGGAGAACATGCCAGCCACTAAACCAGCGTGCCGCCCAATCACATATCAATTCATCTTAATACTAGAAATGTTAATAAACTTTACGTGAACACAATTAGTTTACCAACAGAACACGAACCTCAATGGCTGCATAAAATATCAGAGACCTACAGCTTTATGTCTCGACTCGTCGCTCTTCGGCTCCTCAATAAACACTTTAACCCTTAATGCTAACTTTGGAACCTTTGTAACAAGGTAACCATGGAAATGAAGGTTGTCAATGTTCTTAAAAGAACAGAAAATATAAAATTCAATTTAAATATACCAAAACACAAACTGCTCAAATAGGCCTGTAGTCCATCTGTGTTCTTTGTTGTTGGTTCTCTGTTCTCTGTTGGTCAGGAGCATCACAGAACAGGTATCATTTGGGTGGTGGATTGTTTCTTGTCGGTTCTGCAGTGACACTTATGTGGTGAGGGGGGTTCTAGTGCAGCAGTGCTGCTGGAGTTTCAGTTCTCCACCTCAGTCACACTGCTGGGATAGGACTAATGCCCCCACCCAATAACCTCTGCTCTGTGGTGGTACTATTGGGGTTCTGACCATCAGAACAGAGTACACAGTATGTACTGCAGAACACAAACAGATGGACTACAGAGTGGAATCGTAGAACTACAAAGACCATCTTTACAGGACGTGGAACTGAGAACAATAAGTGGAGCACAAAGGAGGCGTGGCCTCTGTACTGTATATGGTAATTGGACCTAATAAAGTGGCCGGTGAGCTGTTGGTTATCTCCATCCATCCATTATCTTCCGCTTTATCCTCTATTAGGGTCGCGGGGGGAAGGGGGGGTTCCCCATGCCCATCCAGGGGAGAACGTTTCGGGCGCTGGGCAGATACACCCAGGACAGGGGGGCAATCTATCACTGGACACACAGACACACTCTATATGGGGCAATTAAGAGTATTCAATTGACCTTGAGCCATGTTTTTGGACTGTGGGAGGAAACCGGGGAAACCGGGGAACCCGGAGGAAACCCACGCGGACACGGGGAGAACATGGAAACTCCACCCAGATGGGGATTCGAACCGGGAATCCCTAGTGCTGAGAGGAGAACATGCTAAACCACTAAGCCACCGTGCCGCCCCCCTGTTGTTTATCTCAATTATTCATTCATTCATTATCTCCCGCTTTATCCTCTATTAGGGTGGGGGGTGGGGTTCCCCATGCCCATCCAGGGGAGAACGTTTTGGGCGCTGGGCAGATACACCCAGGACAGGGCGCCAACCCATCGCTGGACACACACTCACTCACACAGACACACTCTATATGGGGCAATTTGGAGAACTCAATTGACCTTGAGCCATGGTTTTGGACTGTGTTAGGAAACCGGGGAACCCGGAGGAAACCCACGCGGACACGGGGAGAACATGGAAACTCCACCCAGATGGGGATTCGAACCGGGAATCTCTAGTACCGAGAGGAGAACATCGTGAGCCACCGTGCCACCCCCCCTGTTGTTTATCTCAATTAATAAATTTAAATGTATTAAAGTCTGAACAGATTATAAATCATGATCAGAATATGGAAGTCTGGCAACCAACGTGTCATTAGAACGCGTTCCCACGCGAACACAGGGAGAACATGCAAATTTCCCCAACTCGGGCTCCTCTGAGCACTCCAGCTGGACATGGACCGCGTCATGCCCGTTGGAAGGTGAGAGATTATTATCACCTTCCAACACGAATGGAACCGGGTGTCACTTTTCAAGTTGAACACTAGGTGGCGGCATTCGATCTTGGACGCGTTGCCCGTTTGCTCAAATGTTTGTTGGGTTTCTGTGGATCACGTGTTGCTCAGAACATTAGTCTGAACTTAAAGATTCCCGGTTGGAATCCCAATCTGGGTGGAGTTTCCATGTTCTCCCCGTGTCCGCGTGGGTTTCCTCCGGGTTCTCGGGTTTCCTCCCACAGTCCAAAAAACATGGATCAAGGTCAATTGAGTTCTCCAAATTGCCCCATATAGAGTGTGTCGTCCTGGGTCTATCTGCCCAGCGCCTGAAACGTTCTCCCCTGGATGGGCATGGGGAACCCCCCCCCCTCATGAAGCAGAAGATAATGGATGGATCAATGTGGCAATTTAAAGCATTCAATTTACCTTGAATCCATGTTTTGGGACCGTGGAAGGAAAATTGAGAACCCTAAAGGGAGGAAACCCACGCAGACACGGGGAGAACATGCAAACTCCACCCAGATGGGGACTCGAACCGGGAATCCCTAGTCACAAAATAACTAAAAATTGACTTTTACTGAAGTGAATATTAAAATCATTCATTCATTCATTCTCTTCCACTTTATCCTCTATTAGGATTGTGTGTGTGTGTGTGTGTGTGTGGGGGGGGGGGGTTCCCCATGCCCATCCAGGGGAGAACGTTTCGGGCGCTGGGCAGATACACCCAGGACAGGGGGGCAATCTATTGCTGGGCACACACTCACTCACACAGACACATTCTATATGGGGCAATTTGGAGAATTCAATTGACTTGATCCATGTTTTTTGGACTGTGGGAGGAAACCGGAGAACCCGGAGGCAACCCATGCAGACACGGGGAGAACATGGAAACTCCACCCAGATGGGGATTCGAACTGGGAACGCCTAGCGCTGAGAGGAGAACATGCTAAACAACTAAGCCACAACATTAAAATCATTATCTTCCGCTTTATCCTCTATTAGGGTCGCGGTGGGGTTCCCCACGTCCATCCAGGGGAGAACGTTTCGGTTACTGAGCAGATAGACCCAGGACAGGACGCCAATCTATCGCTGGACACACACTCACTCACACAGACACACTCTATATGGGGCAGTTTGGAGAACTCAATTGACTTGATCCATGTTTTTGGACTGTGGGAGGAAACCGGAGAACCCGGAGGAAACCCACGCGGACACGGTGGAGAACATGGAAACTCCACCGAGAGGAGAACATGCTAATCCACCGTGCCGCAACATTAAAATCCGCAGAACGTGAAAAGAACAATCAGACATCAGAACGATTTAACAAAGGTTTTTATTTATAAGCACCACGTTTTCAGACATTAATCCTGTGAAGACGGAAGGAAATCATGGCTTTCATTTGGTCGAAACGACACGTTCAGGACAAAACCAGGGTTCCCCCCGGGACGGAGGGGCGGGGCAGGGCGGGGCAGAAGGGCGGGGTCACATACAAAAACATGATCCTACTAACAGGGCTCATGATCAGGCCTTTCTTTTCGTTTCCATGGCGACCCCAAGAAAGCGCACGCCGGCGGACCACCGTAGAAAAATATCACCAGCGGAAATCTGTGAATAGAAAAGGCGGAGTGGACAGCAGGGGGCGCCGGGGGTCGCCTGCCAAAGCGGGATGCAAGGGACCACAGGGTCGTAAACAAAGACGGTTGATCGGAACGTCATCGATCGAGGCTTCGGAACGCTTTTATTGCCGATCAATCAGGTTCCTTTAATACTGACGGCTTTAATTAAAGCTCAGATTATTCTAAGCATTGAGAACACACACACACACACACACACACACACACACACACACACACGGTAAAAACTTGAGAACCTAACCTCCACTTTGGACAACTGTATGCGTCCAACGTTCTGCAGACAGTTTGGGGAAGGCCCTTTTCCGTTCCAGCGTGACCGCGTGTCCTGTCCGTAATGGCATGGATGACGCGGCGCGATTGCCCCACACAGAGCTCCGACCTTCCGGGAGCCGGAACGACATCCGAGAGCAGAACCCAACATCGGTGTCTGACCAATGGGATGACCAATTCCTACACACTCCGAAATCTTCAAAATAATGTTTATAAAATCAATACAGGACAACTGGGTGGCGTTTCCATGTTCTCCCCGTGTCCGCGTGGGTTTCCTCCGGGTTCTCCGCTTTCCTCCCACAGGCCAAAAAACATGGATCAAGTCAATTGAGTTCTCCAAATTGCCCCATATAGAGTGTGTCTGTGTGAGTGAGTGTGTGCCCAGCGATGGATTGGCGTCCTGTCCTGGGTCTATCTGCCCAGCGCCCGAGACGTTCTCCCCTGGATGGGCATGGGGAACCTCCCCCCCCCCCCCCCCACGCGCGCTGGCTTAGTGGTTTAGCATGTTCTCCTCTCAGCGCTAGGGATACCCGGTTCGAATCCCCATCTGGGTGGAGTTTCCACGTTCTCCCCGTGTCCGTGTGGGTTTCCTCCGGGTTCTCCGGTTTCCTCCCACAGTCCAAAAAACATGGATCAAGTCAATTGAGTTCTCCAAATTGCCCCATTTAGAGTGTGTCTGTGTGAGTGAGTGTGTGTCCAGTGATGGATTGGCATCCTGTCCTGGGTGTATCTGCCCAGCGCCCGAGACGTTCTCCCCTGAATGGGCATGGGGAACCCCACCGCGACCCTAATAGAGGATAAAGCGGAAGATAATGAATGAATGAATAATAGGACAATAATAATAATAAGAATGATCATAATTAGAATCGTTATAATCGCCGTTGCCATGATGATGAAAACAATAACAATAATAATGATGATGATGATGATGATGATGATGAAGGTTCTTCTGTTGATCGGGTCGATGTCCACACACAAAGCAGAACATTGAAAGTACCAGGACGAACCCCGACGACCCGTTTCAATCCTAAATCGATGATTCCTTGAGTCGGAATTTCATCCGACTCGAACGTTGGGACGGAGGTTCGGGGAGCATCGGGATTCCCGAGCGCAGAAAGCGTCTCCACCGAACATCACAAACTTTTGGACGGACATACATGTGACATCAGAGCGTGTCCGTTGTACCTCACATGACCTCACGCTCACGGAAACAGACGTCGTTGGTTTAACGCTCCAACGTTTAAAAGACCACCGTACAGACAAACGTATCGGGACCCGGCGTCTTACGGGGGAATTCGGGTCTCTTAAATTGTTTTCTGGACGGGTGTGGACGGGCGGGGGGGGGGGGGGGTTCTTGGACGTTGGAGTATGAAGTGAGCCGCACAGACCTCAGCCTCATTAAAGGACCTTGGGGAGGAACCCACATCGGTACCCGACCCATCTGCCCCGGACCAACTGTAAAACAAATTTAATTAAACTAGAACGATGAACTATAAGAGTGACATCACAGAATGAGGTTCCATTAACGTAAAGGGGGCGATGGGGGGGGGGGACCTCAGCCTCATTAAAAGGCCTTGGGGAGGAACCGACATCGTACCCGACCCATCTGCCCCGGACCAACTGCAAAACAAATTTAATTAAACTAGAATGAGTGACATCACGATGGGGGGGGGGGGGTCCCAATACTTATGTCTGTATAGGATCGAGTCAGCATTTATACGAAAGGATGAATCAGTGTATCAATCTCTCTCTCTCTCTCTCGCTCACACACACACACACACACACACACACACACACACACACACACACACACACACACACACACACACTTGTGCTTCTTAAATAGTCAATAACACCCTGTTCATAACGCTACATAAGCAAACACTTCAATATGATTCAACACGGCGTCAAAAATACGTTTTGTTTTTTTTGTTTGTTTTGTTTTGTTTTTTTTTACAAAAAAAAAAAAAAAAAAAGTTCCGCAGATCGGAGAACGACTCGCAGAACGACTCGCAGAGCAGAGCGACCCGCAGAACGTCTCGCAGAGCGTCTCGCAGAGCGACCCGCAGAGCGACCCGCAGTGCGACCCGCAGAACGACCCGCAGAGCGACCCGCAGAGCGACCCGCAGAGCGACCCGCAGAGCGACCCGCAGAGCGACCCGCAGTGCGACCCGCAGAACGACCCGCAGTGCGACCCGCAGAACGACCCGCAGTGCGACCCGCAGAACGTCTCGCAGAGCGACCCGCAGAGCGACCCGCAGAGCGTCTCGCAGAGCGACCCGCAGAACGTCTCGCAGAGCGACCCGCAGAACGTCTCGCAGAGCGACCCGCAGAACGTCTCGCAGAGCGACCCGCAGAACGTCTCGCAGAGCGACCCGCAGAACGTCTCGCAGAGCGACCCGCAGAACGTCTCGCAGAGCGACCCGCAGAACGTCTCGCAGAGCGACCCGCAGAACGTCTCGCAGAGCGACCCGCAGAACGTCTCGCAGAGCGACCCGCAGAACGTCCCGCAGAACGTCCCGCAGGGCGACCCGCAGAACGTCTCGCAGAGCGACTCGCAGAGCAGAGCGACTCGCAGAACAGTCGACTCGTTCCAACAATACTGAAAAACACGAGCAACGTGGTCGGGGGAGGGGGAACTACGAAACGTCACCTGTAATAAAACCCCGGAGTCTTGTTTAATAAGGTGCAACAGTCTGGATCAGCCCTCGGGGGGGGGGGGGGGGGGGGGTAGGAGCGGTACGGTCTCCCAAATGGACTATGGCTCGGCATCCGGCACACGTGTTGCGGTTGGGGGGGGGGGGGGGTCAGGCGTCGGAACTGAGCTGCAGGCTGACGTTGGCCGGACTCAGGCGGTCCACGTAGGCCACGCCCTCCTCCTGCAGGCTGCAGGCCGACAGCCGGTTCTCTTTGGGGGACTGGCCGGGGGCCGGGCTCGGGGCCCGGTTGGTCATGCCCAGTGCGTTGCTGACCTGCTCGAAGGAGCGCGAGAAGGCGGCGCTGGCGGTGCGCGAGAGGCTCAGGGCGCCCCCCTTAGGCACGGATTGGCTGGAGGTGAGCGTGAGGCGCTTGAGTGACAGCAGGTCCAGGTTCTCGCTCGTGGCCCGACTGCAGGACTGCTTGCCCGGGTTCTCCGCCTCCCGCTCGCGGTCCTTGCCGGATTTGCCGGCCGTCAGGCGGCGCAGGCCCTTGCCGGCCGTTTTGCCGGCGCAGGGGGTCGGGTTGCTGCTGCTGCTGCTGACGATGATGGTGGGCGGGCTGCCCCCCTTGGGAGCCGCCTGCGTGCAGATGCCCTCGTCCAGTTCCGAGATCTCCATCAGCTCCTCCGGGGAACCCAGATCCACCGCATCTGTGGGGAAGCCGACAGAGACGGTTTGTAGTCTTGGCAGAATTTCGTGGTCCCATCCGCATCTCTACATACCGCCTACGTTCCCGTTACTCTGATCTAATGGCCCCGGAACCCCAACAGCACCCCCCGCAGGGCAGGGGCTATTTTGGGTGGAGGATGACGCTCAGATCTGCAGAGACATGTGGAGGGGCTGCAGTTCTCAGACTCATCCACCACCTGCACAACACCTGCACCGTGGGGGGGGGGGGGTTGTGGGGGGGGTTGTGGAGGGGGAGGTTTCCTGACTGAAGGGAACTAAATAAGTATGTAGAAAAACCGACGGACCACCGAGCGGAACATCAGAGTGCATCGACGCGTCGAGAACGTCGTACATGTTCAGGGTTTGAACTCGGTGCTACCCCAAAAGCACGGGTGTTTACAACGTCACACAAACGGGCCGCAGCGGCGCCACCTGAAGGGTGGGGCGAAGAGCAACACCAGCGATTGGTGGAGAGCGAGAGATTTTTTTTTTTTTTAAACTTTCAGTTTTTTAAAAGTTTGTTTAATAAAATAAAAAACAATTTGAATATGTTTTGAGAGAGAGAGAGAAAGCATAAGAAAGAGAGAAAGAGAATGAGAGAACAAATGCATAAGAGAGAGAGAGAGAGAGAGAAAGAGAGAGAGAGTGTGCAAGAGAGCACGAGAGAGAAAAACGTGAGAGAGAGAACAAAAGCATAAGAGAGAGAAAGTGAGAGAGGAAGAGAGAGAGAACAAAAGCATAAGAGAGAAAGTGAGAGAGGACGAGAGCACGAGAGAGAAAAGCATATGAGGAAGAGAGCAAGAAAGAGAGTGCGAGAGAGAGCAAAAGCATGAGAGAGAGAGAGAGAGAGAGAGAGAGAGAGAGAGAGTGTGCAAGAGAGCACAAAAGAGAGAGAGAACAAAAGCATAAGAGAGAGAGAAAATGAGAGAGAGCGTGCAAGAGAGCATGAGAGAGAGAGAGAGAGAGAAAGAGAGAGAGCAAAAAGCTTGAGAGAGAGAGCGTGCAAGAGGTAACCCATCCTGAATCACATTTCTGCAGCACCCATCAGAGATTCTCTCTCTCTCTCTCTCTCTCTCTCGCTCTTCCGTCCCGCAGCCAGTTTGTGTGAACCAGTCTCATTAATAAACACGACCTAAAGGGAGACGGACAAAAAGTGTGAGAGAGATTAGAGTTTACAGAGACATTAAACAGTTAAAGGTCTTAGTACCAGAGCGCTGGGGAGAGCGAGAAGGCAAAAGAGGGAGAGAGAGAGAGAGAGAGAGGAGAGCACATGACACACCAGATCAATCCATCAGAGGAAACCAGAGCAGGAGCAGCATCAGCATCAGCATCAGCATCAACATCAGCATCAGCATCAGCATAAACATCAGCATCAGCATCAACATCAGCATCAACATCAGCATCAGCATCAACATCAGCATCAGCATCAGCATCAGCATCAACATCAGCATCAGCATCAACATCAGCATCAGCATCATCAGCATCAGCATCAGCTTCAGCATCAACATCAGCATCAACATCAGCATCAGCATCAGCATCAGCATCAGCATCAACATCAGCATCAGCATCAACATCAGCATCAACATCAGCATCAACATCAGCATCAGCATCAACATCAGCATCAGCATCAGCATCAGCATCAACATCAGCATCAGCATCAGCATCAGCATCAGCATCAACATCAGCATCAACATCAGCATCAGCATCAGCATCAGCATCAACATCATCAGCATCAACATCAGCATCAGCATCAGCTTCAGCATCAACATCAGCATCAGCATCAACATCAGCATCAGCATCAACATCATCAGCATCAACATCAGCATCAGCATCAGCTTTTCAGCTCAACATCAGCATCAGGGGATCAGACATCAGCTCTCAACATCAAGAGAGAGCATCAACCCTGACAACATCAGGGTTGCCGAAGAGAGATCAGCATGACGCATCGGCATCAGCATCAACCCTCAGCCCGGACGCGGGGTTGCCGGGGAGAGATCCCACCCTGACGCTTCAGCATCCCAGGGGAGACAGATCAGCTTCAACATCAGCATCAGCACGTCTGCAGCGGGGTCAACATCAACATCCCGGGCAACCCCACTCCTGGGCAGGGGTCAGCATCAGCCCACCAGCTTCAGCATCAGCATCAGCATCAGCATCAGCATCAACATCAGCATCAGCATCAGCTTCAGCAGAATCACCCTGACGCTTCAACATCAGCATCAGAGAGCCGACCCTGACATCAACATCAGCATCAGCATCTCTCTCCAGCAACCCATCAGCATCCATGGGCGTCAGGTCAGGCGTCAGCATCTCTCTCCCCGGCAACATCCTGGGCGTCAGCATGGGATCTCTCTCCCCGGCAACCCCGCATCAGCGTCAGGGTGGGACTCTCTCATCCGCAACAGCCAGCATCCCGGGCATCAGGGTCAGCTCAGCATCCCCGGCAACCCCTCGCCCTCAGCATCAGGGTGGGATCATCTCTCCCCAGCAACCCCGCGCGTCAGGGTGGGATCTCTCCTGAATGCGTTCTGACCCGCAGACTGGCTGCGAATGATCTCTCTCCCCCAACCCCGCGCGCCGGGGTCAGGGTGAGAGATCCCTCTCTCCGGCAACCGGGGGGCGTCAGAGAGATCTCTCTCCCTGACGCCCGGGAGCGGGGGGTTGGCAACCCCGCTCCCCGGCGTCAGGGGAGGATCTCTCCCACCCTGACCCCGGGAGAGGGGTTGCCGGGGAGGGGTGGATCTCTCCCCTGGCAACGCCCGGGCCCGCGGGGTTGCCGGGTGGGATCTCTCCCACCCGGCACGCCCGGGCGAGGGTTCTCTCCGGGGAGAGAGAGCCCCTGACGCCCGGGCGTGGGGTGCCGGGGGGAGGCAACCCCCTCCCCGGGCGTCAGGGTGGGATTCTCTCCCCGGCAACCCCCGCCGACCCTGACGCCAGGTGGGACACCTCTCTCCCCGGCAACCCCGCGATCCCGGGCGTCAGGGTCGGATCTCTCTCCCCGGCAACCCCGCTCCCGGGCGTCAGGGTGGGATCTCTCTCCCCGGCAACCCCGCTCCCGGGCGTCAGGGTCGGATCTCTCTCCCCGGCAACCCCGCTCCCGGGCGTCAGGGTGGGATCTCTCTCCCCGGCAACCCCTCTCCCGGCAACAGGGTCCCTCTCCCCGGGGACGTCAGGGTGGGATCTCTCTCCCCGGCAACCCCTCTCCCAGGCGTCAGGGTGGGATCTCTCTCCCCGGCAACCCCGCTCCCGGGCGTCAGGGTGGGATCTCTCTCCCTGGCAACCCCGCTCCCGGGCGTCAGGGTCGGATCTCTCTCCCCGGCAACCCGCGGCCCGGGCGTCAGGGTCGGATCTCTCTCCACGGTAACCCCGCGCCCTGGGCGTCAGGGTCGGATCTCTCTCCCCGGCAACCCCTCTCCCGGGCGTCAGGGTGGGATCTCTCTCCCCGGCAACCCCGCGCCCGGGAGTCAGGGTCGGATCTCTCTCCCCGGCAACCCCGCGGCCGGGCGGATCGCTGTCCGGCAGGGCCCGTCGTCTCAGAGGCGGGAGGGTGAGGGCAGCGATTTCATGAAGCGGTTAGTTCGCCCCGTAGGAAACGGCGGCGCCTTCCAGAGTGAGGCGATGGAGAGAAAGTGATGACCTTTAAATCGGTAAGCGGTAGACGTTGGTGGAGGTGGAGGTGGAGGTAGAAGTGGGGGGGGGGGGGGGGGGGAGGCAGGCGGTGTGGAGAGTTTAGGAGGGAAAAAAAACGAAGCCATGGCGTTTAGAGCTGCAACAGCCGGCTACCTCAGGGACCCTCACGAGGAAATCACAAGTTTTTTTATTATTATTATTATTATTTATTTATATATAATAATTTTTATTATTATAAATTTATAACTAAGTGTTTTATAAAAACAATAAGACTCTCGAGGTCGTGCATTATTGTGAATAAATCACGGGAAACTGTAACAACAAATTCCTAATATAATTAATTACTTATTTTTATTCTTTCTGGGCGGCACGGTGGCTTAGTGGTTTGGCATGTTCTCCTCAGCACTAGGGACTCCCGGTTTGAATCCCAATCTGGGTGGAGTTTCCATGTTCTCCCCCATGGGTTTCCTCCGGGTTCTCCAGTTTACTCCCACAGTCCAAAACACATGGGTCAAGGTCAATTGTATTCGCCCAATTGCCCCATGTAAAGTGTGTGTGTGTGAGTGAGTGTGTGTCCAGCGATAGATTGGCGTCCTGTCCTGGGTGTACCTGCCCAGTGCCCAGAACAATCTCCCCTGGATGGACATGGGGAACCACCCCCCGCGACCCTAATAGAGGATAAAGTGGAAGATAATGGATGGATCATTAATAACACCTCTTTCCCGT
>JAFMOC010000321.1:667500-672500 GCA_019802505.1 Corydoras sp. C115 | reverse complement strand
TGGGTGGGATAGCCGGTTCGAATCCCAATCTGGGTGGAGTTTCCATGTTCTCCCCGTGTCCGCGTGGGTTTCCTCCGGGTTCTCGGTTTCCTCCCACAGTCCAAAAAACATGGCTCAAGGTCGATTGAATTCTCCAAATTGCCCCATATAGAGTGTGTCTGTGTGAGTGAACCTACCAGCAGGACTTCTGGGTAAAGCTCCAGCTGAGCTCTATAGAGGACATCATCCAGAGCTTTGGAACCCAGTTCTGATTCTCCATTACACCTGCAGGAGGACGGGAGCGAGGACAGAGACGAAAGATCAAAGGTAAATATCAACATAAGACATATAAAAAAAAAAGTCCTTACACAGGAAAGAAAATCAGAGGGCACAGGACACGTAAGAAAAAAGGGACAGGACGATGAAGAGGACGGAAAAAGACAAAAAGGGGTAAGGACAAAAGGCACATGGCGATAAAGAGGACAGGATGATGAAGAAAGAACTGAATATAAAGAAAGGACAGGACAGAAAAAAGGGACAGAAAAATAAGATGAGGCAGACAAGGACAGGCGGTATAATAAGAGGACAGACTGGGACAGGACAGAAACAATGAACGGGGGAGGGGGGAAGGATGGACAAGAACAGGACAGGAAAAAAAAAGAGGACAGGACGCAAAAGAGGACAGGGAAAAAGAGGACAGAATGGACAAAGGATAGAAAACAAAGGATAGAAAAAAAGACAGACAGAAACTAGGGACGAAAAAAGGACAGAAATAAGCGACAAGGAAGAGGACAGACAAGAAGAGGACAGACAAGGACAGGACAGAAATAAGGGAAAAAAACAGGGGACAGGGAAAAAAAAAAGACTGGATAACAAAAAGGACAGAAAAAAGAGGACACAATGACAAAGAGGACAAAAAAAAGGAACATAGAAAAAAGGGGACAGGATTAAAAAAAAGGAAAGGATGGAAAAAAAGACAGACAAGGACAGGACAGAAACAAGGGACGAGGAAAAAAGAGGACAGAAAAGAAGAGGACGGGAAATAAGACAAGGAAAAAAAAGACAGGATGAAAAAGTGGCAGACAGGGACAGAAAAAAAATAGGAAAAAAATTACAGGATGATAAGAAAGGACAAAAAAAGACAAAAGGGACAAGACAGAAAAAGAGGACACATTGATGAAGAGGACAGGGGAAAAGGGGACAGTAGAGGACATTAAAAAAAAAAAAAAACAAATGGATATGAAAAGGAAAGATCAGGACG
Source organism: Corydoras sp. C115 (assembly GCA_019802505.1). NCBI lineage: Eukaryota > Metazoa > Chordata > Actinopteri > Siluriformes > Callichthyidae > Corydoras > Corydoras sp. C115. The sequence continues at coordinate 671,260 of JAFMOC010000321.1, read as the reverse complement.
GGTCCAACTGGTACCGTAATCCTGAACCAGGGACCCACAGTACTGAGACTTCAGCATTAAAGGCTTAACTCTGTATTAAACTAATACTCCTGACAATCTTAAAATCCCTTTAATGGTAATTCAGAGTTCCGTAGAGGACGTGGACTCACAGCGCAAAGTGGACGCCGGTGATCAGCTGCACCAAGAAGTCCGACGTCACCATCATCCTGCTGTTCAGTCCTTTATATCGGCGTAGCTGCTGCCGCGGGTAACCGCAGATACACACCCTACAGAGACGAGGGGACAGGACAGGGGACAGGACAGGGGACAGGACAGGGGACAGGACAGGGGACAGGTCAGAGTCCAAAAACAAAACCGGTCTCCGTTTGTCGTCCCGAAGACGTTTGGAAGACGGGTTTCAGACTGGTTCCACAAAAAAAAGACTCATATTTAGGTGGTGGATGATCCTCCACCTAATGGGTTCCCCATGCTCATCCATCCATTATCTAAGGGTCGCGGGGGGGGGGGGGGGGGTTCCCCATGCCCATCCAGGGGAGAACGTCTCGAGTGCTGGGCAGATACACCCAGGACGGGGCGCCAAACCATCGCTGAACACTCACACAAACACACTCAATATGGGGCAATTTGGAGAACTCAATTGACCTTGATCCATGTTTTTGGACTGTGGGAGGAAACCGGAGAACCCGGAGGAAACCCACGCGGACACGGGGAGAACATGGAGACTCCACCCAGATGGGGAATCCGAACCGGGGATCCCTAGTGCTGAGAGGAGAACATGCCAAACCACTAAGCCGCCCAATTTCTCATCTCATCATTTTATTTTTGCTCTAAATCTACTAGGAACTAGAATCGCGCGGGGGGGGGGGGGGTTCCGCATGCCTAACCAAGGGAGAACATTTCGGGCGCTGGGCAGATACACTCCACCCAGATGGGGATTCGAACCGGGAATCCCTAGTGCTGAGAGGAGAACATGCTAAACCACCGTGCCGCCCCCTATGCTCATCCCTAGGGAGAAAGGTTCAGGCGCTGGGCAGATAAACCCGTAAATAAAAAGGGTGAATATCTATTACTGTGCACACTGTCACACACACACTATATATATATATATATATATAGGGGCAATTTAGCTGCCAATTCACCTTGAATGAATGTTTTGAGACTGTGCGAGGGAACCATGTGAAAGCTTTGTCCTCGCTCACTGAGCAGCTCAGAGCTTAACGTGCCTTCAGATTAACACCAATTAGACTAATCAGAGTGGGACCTGAGCACCCCCCCCCCCCGTCCCTCACCCATGTTCCATGTTCTCCCCATGTCTGCGTGGGTTTCCTCCGGGTTCTCCGGTTTCCTCACACAGTCCAAAAACATGGATCAAGTCAATTGAGTTCTCCAAATTGCCCCATATAGAGTGTGTCTGTGAGTGAGCGTGTGCCCAGCGATAGATTGCCCACACCCCCCCCCGTCCTGGGTGTATCTGCCCAGCGCCCGAAAAGTTCTCCCTTGGTTAGGCATGCGGAACACCCCCCCCCCCCCCCCGCGATTCTAGTCCCTAGTACATTAAGAGGAAAAATAAAAAGATAAGATGAGAAATTGGGCGGCTTAGTGGTTTGGCATGTTCTCCTCTCAGCGCTGGGGATTCCCAGTTCGATTACCCATCTGGGTGGAGTGTCCATGTTCTCCCTGTGTCTGCGTGGGTTTCCTCCGGGTTCTCCAGGTTTCCTCCCACAGTCCAAAAACATGGATCAATTCAATTGAGTTCTCCAAATTGCCCCATATAGAGTGTGTCTGTGTGAGTGAGTGTGTGTCCAGCGATAGATTGGCGCCCTGTCCTGAGTGTATCTGCCCAGCGCCCGAAACGTTCACCCCTGGATGGGCATGGGGAACCCCACCACGACCCTAATAGAGGATAAAGCGGGAGATAATGAATGAATGAATTAATATATAATTTAAATGTAAACATGATGCGATAACCCTAAATCCTAGCACCCCTGTGTGTGTGTGTGTGTGTGTGTGTGTGTGTGTGTAATACACGGATGTAAACCAGTCGGTCGGTGGCATTTAACCGGTTTCCAGAACACGTTCTGGACGGCGGGGCATTTCCAAGACGAGGGTTAAGCCTTCTCGGGTGTTGCTCCTCATTTAGTAACAGGATTAGATAAGCCAGGCTTATTCTGTTCGTGTCTCTAACCTGGAGCTCAGCTGACAGAGGGATTGGAGGGAGAAGCTGTTGACGAAGCTCAGAGCCTCGTTATAGCGGAGCAGCAGGAACGTCAGAACCTCGAACCTGAGGGAAGACGGAACAACAGAACATGTGAGGCCTTAATCAGACGCTCCTCATCCAGAGTGACCAAGGGCCGCGTTTAATCGCTCCGGACGAGCGTGCAACACACCGCCGCCATGTGGTTCTGCCGTCACGGTGACGGCAAACGTGCAAAAGTTACGAACAATTTTTTTTACGTACTAACGCTTTTAATTTTAATTTTGAATTAAAATTTTTACGTACTAACGCTTTTCATTTTAATTTTAAATGAAAATTTTTACGTACTAACGCTTTTCATTTTAATTAAAAATTTTTATTTTTACGTACTAACGCTTTTAAATTTAAAATTTTTACGTACTAACGCTTTTAATTTAAAATTTAAAATTTTTACATACTAACGCTTTTCATTTTAATTTTAATTTAACATTTTTACGTACTAACGCTTTTAATTTTAATAAAAAAAATTTATTTTTACGTACTAACGCTTTTAATTTTAATTTAAAATTTAAATTTTTACGTACTAACGCTTTTAATTTTAATTTAAAATTATAATTTTTACTTACTAACGCTTTTAATTTTACATTTTTACGTACTAACGCTTTTCATTTTACATTTTTACATTCTAACGCTTTTAATTTAAATTTAAAATTTTTTTTTACTGACACTTTTAATTTAAAATTTTTCCGTACTAATGCTTTTAATTAAAAATTTTTACATACTAACGCTTTTCATTTTAATTTTAATTTAACATTTTTACATACTAACGCTTTTCATTTTAATTTTAATTTAACATTTTTACGTACTAACGCTTTTCATTTTAATTAAAAATTTTTACGTACTGACGCTTTTAATTTAAAATTTTTACGTATTAACGTTTTTCATTTTAATTTAACATTTTTACGTACTAACGCTTTTCATTTTAATTTAAAATTTTTACATACTAACGCTTTTAATTTTAATTTAAAATTTTTACGTACTAACGTTTTTCATTTTAATTTTACATTTTTACGTACTAACGCTTTTAATTTAAATTTTTTACGCACTGACGCTTTTAATTAAAATTTTTACGTACTAACGCTTTTTATTCTTCATGCAGTCAGATTTAATGGCGTTGGCGGCGCGGCGTCTTGTGTTGACGATCGACCGCCCAATGAGATAGTGACCGACGTCTGACGAGGTTGTTTCCAGTCGGCGGTGCACCTGGGTTTAGCGTCGCCGTGGTAGCAATACGCCAGAAATCTCATTTCGAGACAGCCACGCCCATCAAGGGGGATCTATTCACACGCAACGTTGCTATTTAAATGGCGCCGGTGGAAGGCGGGAAAACAAAGTGTTGGCGAGGTTTGTGATAATAACAAATATGGACTTAACGAATAACCACAAAATGAATCCAGAGATCAAAGACTTTTTCCACAATGCACACACACACACACACACACACACACACACACACACACACACACACACACACACACTGTGGAAACCCGGCATCAACAATTCCAC
>JAFMOC010000321.1:645000-660000 GCA_019802505.1 Corydoras sp. C115 | reverse complement strand
CACACTCACTCACACACTCTATATGGGGCAATTTAGAGAACTCAAATCTAATCAAATCTAATCGCTGGGCACACACTCACTCACACACTCTATATATGGGGCAATTTGGAGAATGCAATTGACCTTGATCCATGTTTGTTGGACTGTGGGAGGAAACCGGAGAACCCGGAGGAAACCCACGCGGACACGGGGAGAACATGGAAACTCCACGCAGATTGGGATTCTAACCGGGAATCCCCAGTGCTGAGAGGAGAACATGCTAAACCACTAAGCCACCCAATTTCTCATCTCATCTCATTATTTTTCCTCTTAATCTACTAGGAACTATAATCGCGGGGGGGTGGGTTGGGGGGGGTTCCGCATGCCTAATCAAGGGAGAACATTTCGGGCGCCGGGCAGATACACACAGGACGGGGGGGGGGGTAATCTATCACTGGGCACACACTCACTCACACAGACACACTCTATTTGGGGCAATTTGGAGAACTCAATTGACTTGATCCATGTTTTTTGGACTGTGGGAAAAAACCAGAGAACCCGGAGGAAACCCACGCGGACACGGGGAGAACATGGAAACTCCACCCAGATAAGGATTCGAACCGGGAATCCCTAGTGCTGAGAGGAGAACATGCTAAATCACTAAGCCGCCCAATTTCTCATCTCATATTTTTATTTTTCCTCTTAATCTACTAGGAATTAGAATATCATGGGGGGTGTTGGGGGTGTTCCGCATGCCTAATCAAGGGAGAACATTTCGGGCACCGGGCAGATACACATAGGACGGGGGGGGGGGGGGTAATCTATCGCTGGGCACACACTCACTCACACACTCTATATGGGGCAATTTGGAGAACGCAATTGACCTCGATCCATGTTTTTTGGACTGTGGGAGGAAACCGGAGAACCCGGAGGAAACCCACGCGGACACGGGGAGAACATGGAAACTCCACGCAGATTGGGATTCTAACCGGGAATCCCCAGCACTGAGAGGAGAACATGCTAAACCACTAAGCTGCCCAATTTCTAATCTCATCTCATTATTTTTCCTCTTAATCTACTAGGAACTATAATCGCGGGGGGAGGTGGGTTGGGGGGGTTCCGCATGCCTAATCAAGGGAGAACATTTCGGGCGCTGGGCATATACACACAGGACGGGGGGGGGGGGGGGGAATTTATCGCTGGGCACACTATGTATGGGGCAATTTGGAGACCTCAATTGACTTGATCCATGTTTTTTGGACTGTGGGAGGAAACCGGAGAACCCAGAGGAAACCCAGGTGGACACGGGGAGAACATGGAAACTCCACCCAGATGGGGATTCGAACCGGGAATCCCCAGCGCTGAGAGGAGAACATGCTAAATCACTAAGCCACCCAATTTCTCATCTCATCTCATTATTTTTCCTCTTAATCTACTAGGAACTATAATCGCGGGGGGGGGGGTTCCGCATGCCTAATCAAGGGAGAACATTTCGGGCACTGGGCAGAAACACACAGGACGGGGGGGGGGGGGGCAATCTATCGCTGGGCACACACTCTCTCACACAGAATCACACACTCTATATGGGGCAATTGGAGAACTCAATTGACTTGATCCATGTTTTTTGGACTGTGGGAGGAAACCGGAGAACCCGGAGGAAACCCACGCGGACACGGGGAGGACATGGAAACTCCACCCAGATGGGGATTCGAACCAGGAACCCCTAGTGCTGAGTTTAGAAGACATGCTAAACCATCTTCCTCACCTTCTAGCATATAGAATATATATAGATATGGAATCGGACGAGGCCTACAGGACGACCCACGGGACGATGACACCGCCGCCCACGCGAGGAAGAGGACGAAGACAATGTCCACAGGACGACTGGAGCTGACCGAACAGACGAGGCGTTTGAGAGACAGGACGTGTATCTAATAAAGTGGCCGGTAAGTGTGAATCTGATGACTTGGTGTTATTGATGGGTGATAAATACATAACCACAGAGAGGTTTCATCGACCACCTTAACAGAGCTGAGGTGACGCTCACTGCTGTGATGTTAAAAGCTTCAGAGAGACTGTGGGGCTGCTGGCTCATGTTGCAGCTGGGGTGGGGGGGAGGGGGTGAATGTGGGGGGGGTGGGGGTATGAATGAGGGGAGTTCCACAGTCGGTACATTGGTGACGGGGGGGGGGGGGGGGGGTGCCAGGTTTGGGGTTATTTTAGTGACTGTGGTTCTCTCAGATCAAGCTCAGGTTAAAACGGAAAGCCCCAGCCGATGGCAGCCGGGGCAACCGACAAACATCCACCCGACACACCAAACGCTGTCTCCCACCAAACGCTGTCTCCCACCCGGCACCGTCTCAAACCCGGCACCGTCTCCAGCACAACACAGTCTCCCACCCAACACAACACAGTCTCCCACCCGGTACAAACCCCCACCCGGCACAGTCTCAAACCCACCACCGTCTCCCACCCGGCACAGTCTCAAACCCGGCACCGTCTCCAGCACAACACAGTCTCCCTCCCAACACAACACAGTCTCCCACCCGGTACAGACCCCCACCCGGCACAGTCTCAAACCCACCACCGTCTCCCGCCAAGCACAGTCTCCCACCCAACACAACACAGTCTCCCACCCGGCACAGTCTCCCACCCAACACAACACAGTCTCCCACCCGGTACAGACCCCCACCCGGCACAGTCTCAAACCCGGCACCGTCTCCAGCACAACACAGTCTCCCACCCAACACAACACAGTCTCCCACCCGGTACAGACCCCCACCCGGCACAGTCTCAAACCCGGCACCGTCTCCAGCACAACACAGTCTCCCTCCCAACACAACACCGTCTCCCACCCGGCACAGTCTCCCACCCAACACAACACAGTCTCCCACCCGGCACAGTCTCCCACCCAACACAACACAGTCTCCCACCCGGTACAGACCACCAGCCAGCACAGTCTCAAACCCGGCACCGTCTCCCACCAAGCACAGTCTCCCACCCAACACAACACAACACAGTCTCCCACCCGGCACAGTCTCAAACCCACCACCGTCTCCCACCAAGCACAGTCTCCCACCCAACACAACACAGTCTCCCACCCGGCACAGTCTCCCACCCAACACAACACAGTCTCCCACCCGGTACAGACCCCCACCCGGTACAGACCACCACCCAGCACAGTCTCAAACCCGGCACCGTCTCCCACCAAGCACAGTCTCCCACCCAACACAACACAGTCTCCCACCCGGTACAGACCCCCGCCCGGCACAGTCTCCCACCCAACACAACACAGCACAGTCTCCCACCCAACACAACACAGTCTCCCACCTGGTACAGACCCCCACCCGGCACAGTCTCCCACCCAACACAACACAACACAACACAGTCTCCCACCTGGTAAAAACCCCCACTCGGCACAGTCTTCCACCCAACACAACACAGTCTCCCACCTGGTACAGACCCCCACTCGGCACAGTCTCCCACCCAACACAACACAGTCTCCCACCCGGTACAGACCCCCGCCCGGCACAGTCTCCCACCCAACACAACACAGCACAGTCTCCCACCCAACACAACACAGTCTCCCACCTGGTACAGACCCCCTCCCGGCACAGTCTCCCACCCAACACAACACAACACAGCACAGTCTCCCACCCAACACAACACAGTCTCCCACCTGGTACAGACCCCCTCCCGGCACAGTCTCCCACCCAACACAACACAACACAACACAGTCTCCCACCTGGTAAAAACCCCCACTCGGCACAGTCTTCCACCCAACACAACACAGTCTCCCACCTGGTACAGACCCCCACTCGGCACAGTCTCCCACCCAACACAACACAACACAGTCTCCCACCCGGTACAGACCCCCACCCGGCACAGTCTCAAACCCGGCACCGTCTCCCACCCAACAGAACACAAAACAGACTCCCATCCAACAGAACACAACACAGTCTCCCACCCGGTACAGACCCCCACCCGGTACAGTCTCAAACCCGGCACCGTCTCCCACCCACACAACAAACACAGTCCCCACCCGTCCCCCACCCGGTACAGCACGACACAGTCTCCCACCCAACACGACACAGTCTCCCACCCAACACGACACAGTCTCCCACCCGGCATTCTATCGCTCCACAAGCATCCCATCAGAACATCATCATCAAACCAGGAGCCTTACATCACTGTAGTTCTCTCTGATAACTTTGTAGAGTGCAGGAACCAGCGAGCCTTTCTCCCTCAGAGACTCGGCGTAGCTGGAGACAGCCGTCTCAGGAAGCGTCTGCAACACACACACACACACACACACACACACACACACACACAGCATGGTAAAAGGTCACATAGAGAATAACATTTGCACAAGTAGAGGAGAGGGTCACGATGTTCATGTTTAATGAAGGCAGCATCAAAGATTTTGGGTCACTTGGCAGATGCTTTTATCCAAAGTGACTTACAATTACCCCAACTAAAGACCGGGTCAGAACACAGGGTTCACCATACAGCCCCCCTGGAGCAATAAGGGCTAAGGGTCTTGCTCAGGGACCCACATGTTGAAGTGATCTATTTTGCACACTGTACTTAGAAACAGAGGAATTAGTCCTCCACAATTAACCCATCCGTGCAACGAATTACACCCACGCACACACACTGAGTAAAGTGACCTCACATGCACATAGGGGTGGGCAGCCATGGGGCAATCGGGATTAGGTGCCTTGCCCAAGGGCCCTTCAGCTATAGTACTTGTTGGGACCGGGAATCGAACCGAGGACCTTTAGGTCGCAAGGCTGGTTCCTTAACCCCAAACCTACAGTGGAGCTGAAATGAGAGGTAGAGCACAAGAACACCCACACACCCACCCCCACACCCACTTAGTAAAGTGAGCACACATGCCCATAGGGGTGGGCAGCTCTGGGGCAATTGGGGTTACGGGCCTTAGAGCAATAGAACGGGAATCGAACCGGGGACCTTCAGGTCGCAAGGCTGGTTCCTTAACCCCAAACCTACAGTGGAGCTGAAATGAGAGGTAGAGCACAAGAACACGTCCCACATAATAACATGTTTCATTGGAATACACATGGAGAACATACAAAATTACACACAGCAGAAAAGACTCGTTCCCGGGTTGCCATTTCCACAGAAATCGTTCCTTTATTTTATTAAACACGCTCCAGCAAATAGCATGAGGAGAACTTGGTTGCAGGACAAACTTTGGCTCAAGGACATGACACACGGTGGCCCTAAATGGAACCCCCCAATCCACCGATCCCCCCCCCCACGAACATGCAAACACACGTCCCGCATTCCCCTAAACAGAACAGGAACATTAATAAAAGCACAAAACATAGAGAACATAGAACCTGGCCGCGAGGCATCCTGGGAAGGTAATAATAATATTTGGTCGTTGCTATGGTAACAGAACGGCAGTCAGTCACATTGACCCGCCCACCTTTATAAGCAGATTGAACGGAACGTACATTTAAATGAGGCACGGGGGCGTGGCCACACACCGGTTTTGGGAAATAGAGAGGGACCGGGGAGAGCAGAGGTCGTTCGCTTGGGAATCGCGATTCAGAACGACTCACAGTGTGTGTTCGTTAGGGCTGCAACAACGAATCGATAAAATCGATAAAAATCGATTATCCAAAGTATCGATACAAAGTATTTTTACAAAGTTTTTTACAAAGTATCGATCCAAAGTATCGATATTTTTTTCAATAGGCTACAAAACTTACAATATTTGGTTCATTGCTGAGGGCAACTGAGTATCGTGTGTTATTTGGAGTTTATTTTTGTTGTTAAGTGAGGGATGTTTAGATGATGCGTTATTTCTTTCATTGTGCTTTTCATTCATTACAGGAAATTTTAACCTAAACATTTTGAATAAAATTACTATATATAATACTATACTATAGAATCATTTTACTGAAAAACATACATCTTTGGATAAAAGCGTCTGCTAAATGATTAAATGATTAAATGTAAAGACATGGAATTTTTTTTTTTATTTATCCGATTCATCGATTAATCGAAAAAATAATTGATCGATTAATCGATTATCAAAATAATCGTTAGTTGCAGCCCTAGTGTTCGTGTGTGTGTGTGTGTGCTTCCAATACGATGCATTAAAGCGCTGATACATGGTTTTTTCCTCAAACCTGTGGAATGACCCACGGCGATTGACCATCATGCACTGTGACCGGTCAGTCGTATTGGGCACGCCTGGTATAGAGTCACTGCTTTAAATTGCCCCAACAAAACAAGTCTACAACACACAACCGCAATGCGTCTACAGTCCTGCGTTTTCTCTGTTCACGCGGACACGTCAGATTCCACCACCACGCCCATCAACACTGACGCAGGGCAGAAAGACCTGCTGGGCAGGACGCCCGTCGATTAGATGGTAGAACACGCGGATCACGTTAGAGAACATTAAGCCACCCCCATCCTCCTGCCTTGCATCATTAAACACTAATGTATAGTATGTTCATGTCCTCCACTTACCATATCGATGGATTTTGTAGTTCTACAATTACACCCTGTAGTCCATCTGTGTTCTTTTTGTTGGTTCTCTGTTGGTCAGCACCATCACAGAACAGGTATCATTTGGGTGGTGGATTGTTTCTTGTCAGTTCTGCAGTGACACTGATGTGGTGAGGGGGTTCTAGTGCAGCAGTGCTGCTGGAGTTTCAGTTCTCCACCTCAGTCACACTGCTGGGATAGGAATAATGCCCCCACCCAATAACCCCTGCTCTGTGGTGGTACTATTGGGGTTCTGAGCATTAGAACAGAGTACACAGTATGTACTGTAGAAAACAAACAGATGGACTACGGAGTGGAACTACAAAGTCCATCTTTACAGGACGTGGAACTGAGAACATGGAGAATAAGTGGAGCAGAAAGGGGGCGTGGCAAAAATAAATCCACTCTTACCTTGAACTCAGACAGCCATTCCTCCACCACACCTTGATCCATGGCCAGCATCGTCCCTCATCTGGTACAAAGAACCATCAATCTGCAAAACATACAGAGAACACTATGAACTCAATGACAGTATATATATATATATATATATATATATATATATATATATATATATATATATATATATATATATATATATTAGGGCTGTATTCAACTACAGATTTTCGTAGTCGAATCCGATTCCTCAGATTTTCCCTATAGTCGACTGATAGTCGAATCAGTTAAAATTTCACCACAAGATGGCGCTATAAGCGTAGTTTTTAAAAAAGATTTTTAAAAATATTTTACTTGTTTTTCTAACAAAAGAAAACCTTTTTTTCTAGAAATTAGGATGATTTAATTTGACAAAAGTCTATATATATATAACGAAAGCAAAGACATTTCATGTAAAAACTAATGCTTAGCAGCAACCATGGGCGCCCCCATGTGGTCAAAATGGTACATTTGACTATGAGGTTCATAGTCGACTACGGTTCTCCGAATCGAATCGTCGAATCAGCGAATATTGCAGCTTACCCCTAATATATACACACACACACACACACACATACATACACACATATATATATATATATATATATATACACACACACGCACACACATACGGAGTCGTTCTGAATTGTGATCTCTCTCCCCGTGCGAGCGACCTCTGCTCTCCCCGTCACTATTCCCAAAACCCATGTGTGGCCACGCACCCCCCCCCCAATACCTCAATCACGACTCTCTTCAATATACGTTCCGTTTAATCTGCTTATAAAGGTGGGTGGGTCAATGGATTTGACTGGCATTCTGTTACCATAGCTACGAGCAATTATTATTATTATTATGACCATTTCCCAACATGCCTTGCAGCGGGGTTCTGAGTGTTCCATGTTTTAGGCTTTTTATAAATGTCCATGTTCTTTTCAGGGGAAAGCGGCTCGCAGGGATTGTTATACATTAGCGCTGTGTGTTTTCTCATTCAGGTGTGTGTGTGTGTGTGGAGGGGGGGGGGAGAGGGGCATTTAGGAGAAATGTGTGTCATGTGCTTGAGCCAAAGGCTGAACTGATTATGACTTGGTTATTCCTCTGTACGCTGTTCTAAAGATCAGGAACACCCCCGCCCCATGTACATGTCATAGGCTTGTGGTTAAGAAAGCAGCATGGTGAGCTACACGTCCCGGGTTCGAGTCCCAGAGTCATGTACTACGGCTGAAGTGCCCTTGGGCAAGGCCCCTAACACCAATTGCTCCCTGGGCGCCGTGTGCGATGCTGTACGGAGTATAGAAACCTCGCATGGTCCTAAAGAGTAAGTACGTACTATACTATGGTAAGCAATGTAATGGTGTGGATTTCTGTAGGTAAGAAACACAAACACACACACACATTATATATATATATATTTATATGTGTGTGTGTGTGTGTGTGTATACTGTTTATATATATATATATATATATATATATATATATATATATATATATATATATATATATATATATATACATATACATACATACATACATACACACACAGACACACATACATACATACATATATATATATATATATATATATATATATATATATATATATATATATATATATATATATATATATATACACACACATACACAAACACACATATATACAGTATATACACACACACACACACACATATATATATATATATATATATATATATATATATATATTCGTTCATTATCTTCCGCTTTATCCTCTATTAGGGTCGCGGTGAGGTTCCCCATGCTCATCCAGGGGAGAACGTTTCAGGCGCTGGGCAGATACACCCAGGACAGGGCGCCAATCTATCTCTGGACACACACTCACTCACACAGACACACTCTATATGGGGCAATTTTGAGAATTCAATTGACTTGATCCATGTTTTTGGACTGTGGGAGGAAACCAGAGAACCCGGAGGAAACCCACGCGGACACGGGGAGAACATAGAAACTCCACCCAGATGGGGATTCGAACCGGGAATCCCTAGTGCTGAGAGGAGAACGTGCTAACCACTAAGCCACCGTGCCGCCCCTATATATATATATATATATATATATATATATATACACACACACATACATTAATACACATACATTCATACATATACACACATACATGCACACACACACACACACACACACACACATATATACACATTTACTATCTATCCATCAGCATGTCTTTAGGATGTGGAAGGACAGCAGAGACCCGAGTTAACATACACATGCACAGGGAGGTCATGCGGATGCCCCACATAGACCCCCAAAAGGACCCGTTTGCCCCAACTGAGAATCGAACCCAGGACCTCACTGCTGTGAAGGCATAAGCCCAAAAGGCTGAACCCACGTTCCAGCTTTATGCACTATGTAAATTAAATCACAGTTGTTGTTTTTTTTTTTAATAACCATAAATAAAGTATTTCTCAATCGTTCCTCAATCAGTTAACACTCCGGTTCTCCGACTCGAACAAACGCGAGGTAGAACCAGACCAGCCCTCACATCATTACCTCCACTCACTCTGCAGCCTGGACTTCCTCCCCGGGGAGCTTTTAATTAAATCGATGGACGACGACAGCCGTTCACGAGGCGCGCCTGAGCCGAGGCCGACGTCTGGACCGCGCTCACCATCGCCACGACGACCGCCCCGGGGCGTAAGGTCCGTAAGAGGGTTCCCCCGCACGTCCGAAGACGCAGAACGCGACCTCGTCCTCGGTTGAACCTCCGGAAAATGTGCGTTTTAAAAGCCGCCTCGCTCTTTCATCTCGGCATCGATCAGCCGGCAGCGCAGACCAACATCCTGCACTTAATCCTCCACATCACGGCTGCAGCTGCGCAGTCGCTCAGACCGCAGGACCCGGGTTCCTCGCTCTTAAGGCGGCTTTAGGGGGTCCTTCAGACCCTCCCTCGCACCAGGAAAGGCGCTTCACATGGGCTCTGCTAACAGGTCACTATTGTTACACAAGAGTGGAGTGGAGAGAGTGATTACAGACTGAGAGAGAAAGTGAGAGAGAGAGAGAGAGAGAGAGAGAGAGAGAGAGCGAGAGAGAGAGAGAGAGAGCGGGGGTGGGTCCAAATCTTAATCTCAACTGTGGACTTTACTTCCAAACTGGATGATAGCATTAAAAGTTTGCTGCTCTTTCAAAATCATACGTGCAATAAATACGATCATAAAACAAGCAGGTCATCCATCCATTATCTCCCGCTTTATCCTCTATTAGGGTCGCGGGAGGGGGAGGGGGGGTTCCCCATGCCCATCCAGGGGAGAACGTTTCGGGGAGAACGTTTCCAATCTATCGCTGGGCACACACTCACTCACACAGACACACTCTATATGGGGCAATTTGGAGAATTCCATTGAGCTTGAGCCATGTTTTTGGACTGTGGGAGGAAACCGGAGAACCCGGAGGAAACCCACGCGGACAAGGGGAGAACATGCAAACTCCACCCAGATTGGGATTCGAACCGGGAATCCCTAGAGCTGAGGGGAGAACATGCTAAACTACTAAGCCACCGTGCCGCCCAAAGTAGTTCTGCTCCTTAATTTTGATTTCATACATTCATTATCTCCCGCTTTATCCTATATTGGGGGGGGGGTTCCCCATCCCCATCCAGGGGAGAACGTTTCGGGCGCTGGGCAGACACACCCAGGACAGGACGCCAATCTATCACTGGACACACACTCACTCACACAGACACACTCTCTATGGGGCAATTTGGAGAACTCCTTTGACCTTGATCCATGTTTTTGGACTGTGGGAGGAAACCGGAGAACCCGGAGGAAACCCACGTGGACACGGAGAGAACATGCAAACTCCACCCAGATTGGGATTTGAACCGGGAATCCCAAGAGGAGAACATGCTAAACCACTAAGCCACCGTGCCGCCCAAAACAAGTAGTTCTGCTCCTTAATTCTGATTGGCTGAGCTAATGGTCCAGCCGTGACATCATTGGGGGGGGGGGGGTTCCCCATGCCCTTCCAGGGGAGAACGTCTCGGGCGCTGGGCAGATACACCCGGCACAGGGCGCCAATCTATCACTGGGCACACACTCACTCACACAGACACACTCTATATGGGGCAATTTGGAGAACTCAATTGACTTGATCCATGTTTTTGGACTGTGAATTTTTGGATAAAAGTGGTTTGGCATGTTCTCTCAGCACTAGGGATTCCCGGTTCGAATCCCCATCTGGGTGGAGTTTCCATGTTCTCCCCGTGTGTGCATGGGTTTCCTCCGGGTTCTCCGGTTTCCTCCCACAGTCCAAAAACATGGATCAAGTCAATTGAGTTCTCCAAATTGCCCCATATAGAGTGTGTGTGTGTGAGTGAGTGTGTCCAGAGATAGATTGGCGCCCTGTCCTGGGTCTATCTGCCCAGCGCCCGAGACGTTCTCCCCTGGATGGGCATGGGGAACCCCCCCCCCCCCCCAGGGGCTGACGGTAAACAGAGCGTAACATCATGTCCACAGGTGATGCTTCACCTTAAAACCCAGTTTTCGGACACCACGCACTCCACGGCGATGGAATTACGCCTATGTAGCGCACCTCATGCAAAAACATCTCCTTTAATTCCTCACTCATCAGCCAAACCGTGCGCCTCCCCAACTTTTGGCATCGAGAATAGGAACCCGGCACGACCTCAGCGAGATCCTCAATCCCTCCATAACGTTCTGCGGCGGCCGGCGCAACGCTCCGTCTACACTTTATGTAAGCCCATCACTCCCAGAATAGCCTGCCACGTCACGAGAACCGGGAGGCTGGAGCACCGGCGGCGCACGCCGACGAAAGACGTTTATTTTAAGAGCACTTGATGTGAAGAACTCGGCGACGACGACATGGAGGGTGCTTCATGTTCTCGATACAAAAGGACCAAAAAAAAAAAAAAAAAAAACCTTTGAAAGCACGAAACGGCACTCGTCCTGCGGAAAGCGAGGCATTAAAGAAACCGGGGCCTTCCGCGGGGGGGGGGGGGTTCCCCATGCCCGTCCAGGGGAGAACGTTTCGGGCGCTGGGCAGATACAGCCAGGACAGGACGCCCATCTATCGCTGGGCACACACTCACTCACACAGACACACTCTATATGGGGCAATTTGGAGAATTCAATTGACTTGATCCATGTTTTTGGATTGTGGGAGGAAACCGGAGAACCCGGAGGAAACCCACGCGGGAATCCCTAGCGCTGAGAGGCGAACGTGCTAAACCACTGAGCCACCGTGCCGCCGTTCATTATTTATATATTTGATATAATTTTTTTCTTTTCTTTCCCCAAGTCGGAAACCATGGATTTAAGGTGACTTGGCGGCTGTTATTTGCCCCTTTGTAAATTGCCCCATATAGTGTGATCCCAGCGATGGGAGAGTATTGACAGCTTAAATGTACCCCAGCTTTAATGTTTGGAGCCAAAACACTATTCATAACAGCATCCTTGAAGCAAAGAAAACATGCATTTAAGGTGACTTGGCTTCTCTTAATTGCCCCTATGTAAATTGCCCCATATAGTGTGGTCCCAGCGATGGACTGGCTCCCTCTGGGTTTATAGTACATATGTATTGACATCTTAAATGTACCCCAGCTTTAATGTTTGGAGCCAAAGCACTATTCAACAGCATCTTTGAAGCAAAGAAAACATGGATTTAAGGTGACTTGGTGGCTCTTAATTGCCCCTATGTAAATTGCCCCATTAAGTGTGGTCCCAGCGATGAACTGGCTCTCTCTGGGTTTATAGTACATACATATTAACAGCTTAAATGTACCACAGCTTTAATGTTTGGAGCCAAAGCAATATTCAACAGCATCTTTGAAGCAAAGAAAACGGATTTAAGGTGACTTGGCGGCTCTTATTTGCCCCTATGTAAATTGACCCATATAGTGTGGTCCCAGCGATGGACTGGCTCTCTCTGGGTTTATAGTACATAAGTATTAACAGCTTAAATGTACCCCAGCTTTAATGTTTGGAGCCACAGCACTATACAACAGCATCCTTGAAGCAAAGAAAACATGGATTTAAGGTGATTTGGCTGCTCTTAATTGCCCCTATGTAAATTGCCCCATTAAGTGTGGTCCCAGCGATGGATTGGCTCCCTCTGGGCTTATAGTACATAAGTATTGACAGCTTTAATGTTTGGAGCCAAAGCACTCATCACAACAGCATCCTTGAAGCAAAGAGGGTTAGGGGCCTCACTCAAGGGCCCACATTGAGGGTTTAAAAGTGGAACCTCATCTGTAAAGCCTTTGTTTTCTGCCGACCTGAGAACTTTTGCTTTTTAAGGTCACGCTTGATGTGCAGGACATTATTTATATATTTGATAATATTATTTTTTTGTCTTTCCCAAGTCGGAAACCATGGATTTAAGGTGACTTGGTGGCTCTTATTTGCCCCTTTGTAAATTGCCCCATATAGTGTGATCCCAGCGATGGGACAGTATTGACATCTTAATTGTACCCCAGCTTTAATGTTTGGAGCCAAAGCACTCATCACAACAGCATCCTTGAAGCAAAGAAAACATGGATTTAAGGTGACTTGGTGGCTCTTAATTGCCCCTACATAAATTGCCCCATATACTGTGGTCCCAGCGATGGACTGGCTCTCTCTGGGTTTATAGTACATAAGTATTGACAGCTTAAATGTACCCCACCTTTAATGTTTGGAACCACAGCACTATTCAAGAGCATCCTTGAAGCAAAAAGAGTTAGGGGCCTCACTCAAGGGCCCACATTGAGGGTTTAAAAGTGGAACCTCATCTGTAAAGCCTTTAATTTCTGCCGACCTGAGAACCTTTGCTTTTTAGGGTCACGCTTGATGTGCATGACATTATTTATATATTTCATATATTTTTTTTTCTTTCCCAAGTCGGAAACCATGGATTTAAGGTGACTTGGCGGCTCTTAATTGCCCCTACATAAATTGCCCCATATAGTGTGGGCCCAGCGATGGACTGGCTCCCTCTGGGTTTATAGTACATAAGTATTGACAGCTTAAATGTACCCCAGCTTTAATGTTTGGAGCCAAAGCACTATTCACAACAGCACCCTTGAAGCAAAGAAAACATGGATTTAAGGTGACTTGGCAGCTCTTAATTGCCCCTACATAAATTGCCCCATATAGTGTGGTCCCAGCGATGGACTGGCTCCCTCTGGGCTTATAGTACATACGTATTGACATCTTAAATGTACCCCAGTTTTAATGTTTGGAGCAAAAGCACTAATCACAACAGCATCCCTGAAGCAAAGAGAATATGGATTTAAGGTGATTTGGCTGCTCTTAATTGCCCCTATGTAAATTGCCCCATATACTGTGGTCCCAGCGATGGGACAGTATTGACATCTTAAATGTACCCCAGCTTTAATGTTTGGAGCCAAAGCACTCATCACAACAGCATCCTTGAAGCAAAGGGGTTAGGGGCCTCACTCAAGGGCCCACATTGAGGGTTTAAAAGTGGAACCTCATATGGGCCTGATATTATTTGCCCCATAAAGCTAAAAGTGGGGATGGGCGGCACGGTGGTGCAGTGGTCAGCACGTCCGCCTCTCAGCACTGGGAATGTTCCGCGGGTGCTCAGCGGCCCGATCGCAGTCTCGCGGGGCGATGGGGCGAATCGGGACTCAGACTCATTAGACTCATTAGTGCGGCGTCACGGCGGACACCCTGAGCGGCAGATAACGACATCCCACGGCGTTAATACGCAAGACGTGACGAGCCGCCGCCGTTCACGTAAAGACGCTTAAGGAGGACTAATCCGCTAAATACGGCCGGAAATACGGGATGGAATCGGAATGCCGATCACGATCCACACCCGCTTCCCGTCACAGTCACCGCCGGAGTGTGTGTGAGCTCCACTGGACTCAACAGGACTGAATCACATCCCATCTGCCGCCGCCAAACGGCGGAAACGTGACTCATCGGAAAGCAGAACGGCCAGCGTGGAACGTCGGAACCCTTCCATTTCTTTAGAACCTCATCTGTAAAGCCTGTGTTTACTGACGACATGAGAACCTTTGCCTTTTAGGGTCACGCTTGATGTGCAGGA
>JAFMOC010000321.1:565000-635000 GCA_019802505.1 Corydoras sp. C115 | reverse complement strand
ACACACCCCAAAACACACACCAACACACACACTACTGAAATGAGCATGCGGAGATGTGGGCAGCCCTGTACACAGCACCCAAGGGGCAATTAGGGTTAGGTGCCTTGCCCAAGGGCACCATAACCGTAGTACTTGGTGGGCCCGGGAATCGAACCCTCGACCTTTAGGCGCATGGCTGGTTCCTTAACCCCAACCCCAAACCCACGACTGTCCAGCTAAAGAACCTTTCAGAACTGTTGCTTTGACTATAATTAACAAGGCGGCACGGTGGTTTAGTATATTCTCCTCTAAGCGCTAGGGATCCCCGTTTCGAATCCCCATCTGGGTGGAGTCTCCATGTTCTCCCCGTGTCCGCGTAGGTTTCCTCCGGGTTCTCCGCTTTCCTCCCACAGTCCAAAAACATGGATCAAGTCAATTGAGTTCTCCACATTGCCCCATATAGAGTGTGTCTGTGTGAGTGAGTGTGTGCCCAGCGATAGATTGGCGTCCTGTCCTGGGTGGATCTGCCCAGCGCCCGAAACGTTCTCCCCTGGATGGGCATGGGGAACCCCCCCCGATGTTTATTAACGTTGCGGTCATTCTGCCAAATCCCAAACAATTTACCATTATCCATTTTGATTGGGGCGATGGGTGATGTCAGAGGATGGGGGCAGGTATGATATACCCCAACAGCCCTTCCCCCACAGGGCAGTACAGGGGTTGAGGGCCTTGGGCAATGAATCACACTGGAAAATTTGGCGAACTTTGGCCAAACCCTTAACTTTCTGATTAATAGCCCAGCACCCCAACAACTGAGGAACCACACCCACAGTGAGGAATGCTGAAGCTAGGGGGAGCCCACTTGACTAAGTACTCTGCAGTATCTGCCCCTTTTAGTTTTACCCCTCTAGTCCATTATGTCAGTCACACGATGCAATGTGTCAATCAAACTCCATCTACAACTTAATGACTGAGCTCTCTTTACCAGCGCACCATTAATAAAGTGTGGTGCTGTAATGCTGAAGGTAGGGGGAGCCCACTTGACTAAGTACTCTGCAGTATCTGCCCCTTTCAGTTCGTTATGTTAGTCACATGTGTCAATCAAACCCGGTCTACAACTTAATGACTGAGCTCTCTTTACCAGCACACCATTAATAAAGTGTGGTGCTGTAATGCTGAAGGTAGGGGGAGCCCACTTGACTAAGTACTCTGCAGTATCTGCCCCTTCCAGTTCAGTCCATTATGTCAGTCACATGATGCAATGTGTCAATCAAACCCCGTCTACAGCGCTTTATCAGCTCTAACAGCTTTTCTTATCTGTTTTTCATCATCAGCTCCTCCTCCAAAACACCCGATCACCACGGCAACACACCCGATCACCACGGCAACACACCCGATCACCCAAACAACACTGAACAGATACAGTTGAGCCATGGTCCTCACAAGTTCTCTTCCTTAAAAAAAAAAACAACTTAACGGGGAGTTTTGTCTTGCCGCTGTTGCTTCGGCTTCCTCTTTAAAGGTTTTTACTAATGAAAAAACCAAAAGCACTATATAAATAAATGAACTTCCATCTAATGTATATAAAGAACAAGATGGACTACAACCTGTAACAACAGAACTACAATGTCCATCAGTCTGATGAATGGAGCTGATGTACACAGACCGTATGAGTTGAAATTAAAGCAAAGTGAAGACGACGTCCTAATTAATCGATTATCGGTCTGTATTTGTTAATAATCAGGGTTTTATTGGGTAAATTATTGGCACGTTCGCTCACGCGGAGCAGAGCTCGTTCATTTGAAGTGCGGCTACAAGTTCAATCGCAAAATAACGAGCAGCAAACAGGGGGGCAAACACGGGGGAGTGGGATTTAAGGTTAAATCGATGGATTTGCAGAGTTTAACAGCGAGCAGGAGCTGATTTATCGCCGATTTATCTTTACCAGCTCATCATTAGTAGAGTTTGGGGCTGTAATGCTGAAGGTAGGGGGAGCCCACTTGAGTCAGTACTCTGCAGTATCTTCCCCTTTTATTTCTGCCCTCTAATCCGTTATGTCAGTCACATGATGCAATGTGTCAATCAAACCCCATCTACAGCACTTTATCAGCTCTAACATCTTTTCTTATCAGTTTTTCATCATCAGCTCCTCCTCCAAAACACCCCATCACCACGGTAACACACCTGATCACCACGGCAACACACCCGATCACCACGGCAACGACGTAGTTAAAAAAACAACTTAACGGGGAATTTTGTCTTGCCGCTGTTGCTTCGGCTTTCTCTTTAAGGCTTCAGGCTGCTTTTTGACAATTCACTAGTGGCTTAAGGCTTTAAGGCTTAAGGCTGCTTTTTGACAATTCACTAGTGTAACCACGGCAACACACCCGATCACCACGGCAACACACCCGATCACCACGGCAACGCCGGTTTCTGGACACTGAACAGATACAGTTGAGCCATGGTCCTCACAAGTTCTCTTCCTTAAAAAAAACAAAAAAAAAAAAAACTTAACGGGGAGTTTTGTCTTGCCGCTGTTGCTTTGGCTTGAACTACAATGTCCATCAGTCTGATGAATGGAGCTGATGTACACAGACCGTATGAGTTGAAATTAAAGCAAAGTGAAGACGACGTCCTAATTAATCGATTATCGGTCTGTATTTGTTAATAATCAGGGTTTTATTGGGTAAATTATTGGCACGTTCGCTCACGCGGAGCAGAGCTCATTCATTTAAAGTGCGGCTACAAGTTCAATCGCGAAATAACGAGCAGCAAACAGGGGGGCAATCACAGGGGAGTGGGATTTAAGGTAAAATCGATGGATTTCGCAGGGAGCTGATTTATCGCCGGTTAGGTTCCATGTGTCACACCGACGCGGCCGCTCAGCCCGGCGCGTGTTAGCAACAAGCTACGTCATCATTCCATAAAGAGTCCCGACTTACGCGTCACGCCATTCCTCCCGATCTGAGATAACACGTTCTTCTGTTCGGTTGATAGATAAAGACATGTGTGACGTCATACAGCGGCTCGATCGTCCAACTCCACCGACGGAAAACTATCGAGGATTCAGAGTATTAACTGAACCTGGGTGTCGAGTCCTCCGCAAGAGAGTCGGTTCGTCGAAGCGAGCGGTTAAAAAGCACAAGGAGCCGATTCCGCCGCGTGATTATCGACTCGGCTCGAATTTAGGACGTAGATACAACGAAATAAACTTTTAATCAATGATGACGTCATTAAAATGTTTTTAATTCATTGATTCTAAACTGAATTCGTGAATATGATGATAGGAAGGCGGCACGGTGGCTTAGGGGTTTAGCACGTTCTCCTCTCAGCGCTAGGGATTCCCGCTTTGAATCCCAATCTGGGTGGAGTTTCCATGTCCTCCCCGTGTCCGCGTGGGTTTCCTCCGGGTTCTCCGGTTTCCTCCCACAGTCCAAAAACATGCATCAAGTCAATTGAGTTCTCCAAATTGCCCCATATAGAGTGTCTGTGTGAGTGAGTGAGTGTGTGCCCAGTGATAGATTGCCCCCCTGTCCTGGGTGTATCTGCCCAGCGCCCGAAACGTTCTCCCCTGGATGGGCATGGGGAACACCCCCCCCCCCACGCGCGACCCTAATAGAGGATAAAGCGGAAGATAATGGATGGATGGATGATTATATAAGCTCATATTAATGTATATTATTTATTTATTATTAATATATAAATACTAGTGGGGCGGCACAGTGGCTTAGTGGTTTAGCATGTTCTCCTCTCAGCACTAAGGGTTCCCGGTTCGAATCCCAATCTGGGTGGAGTTTCCATGTTCTCCATGTGTCCGCGTGGGTTTCCTCAGGGTTCTCCGGTTTCCTCCCACAGTCCAAAAAACATGGATCAAGGTCAATTGAGTTCTCCAAATTGCCCCATATAGAGTCTGTGTGTGTGAGTGTGTGCCCAGTGATAGATTGGCGTCCTGTGCTGGGTGTATCTGCCCAGCGCCCGAAACGTTCTCCCCTGGATGGGCATGGGGAACCCCCCCCCCCCCTTATGTGCGAGTACCTACAACTGTGCAAATGCAATATTTACAAGAATAAAAGAAATATACATTCATTCATTCATTCATTATCTCCCGCTTTATCCTCTATTAGGGTCGCGGTGGGGTTCCCCATGCCCATCCAGGGGAGAACATCTCGGGCGCTGGGCAGATACACCCAGGACAGGGGGGGCAATCTATCACTGGGCACACACTCACTCACACACACACACTCTATATGGGGCAATTTTTTTGAGAATTCAATTGACTGGATCCATGTTTTTGGACTGTGGGAGGAAACCGGAGAACCCGGAGGAAACCCACGCAGACACGGGGAGAACATGGAAACTCCACCCAGATGGGTATTCGAACCGGGAATTCCTAGAGCTGAGAGGAGAACATGCTAAACCACTAAGCCACCGTGCCGCAGAAAATATACAATAAAATTAAAATATAAGAAAGGTATGGAAATTAAATCTTTAATTAAATCGGTATTACGTACACCACATGTATCCATTTAAATTTAACTATTCATTTAAAATTAATTACCTTTTTATGCTTGAAATTAAACGACTTTCGAACAAATAGCGCTCTAACTCAAGTGCATTCAATTTGCGTCGATATTATAGTCGCTTAAAATGGTTTAAAAAGTCTGAAAAAAATTATTATTAATTTGATTTAATGCTTATAACACACATACAATTATTTTAGTATTTAAATAGAAAGTAAAAAAATATATATTAAAAAGTATTTAAATGAATTTTCGAATCATTGACTCAATCGATTCCCCTGATATAGGGATTAAATATTCGATTCAGGTAGGAGTCGACTCTAATATATGAAAGCGAAATGATCCGGTTCTGTGTTTAACAGACAACAAAACGAGCCAATCACAAAGAACAATATATAAGGCAAGCGGCCCGCCACAAATAGCAACCAATCAGAGAGAGCAAAAGGCGGGCCTTGTTTAAATTTCCATGGCCGGGATAGGTTGTATCCCCGTATGAATGTAACATTGTTCAACAAGTATCTGAAAATAATTTATTTAATTTAGTATTATTTAATATACTGTTTATTCGAAAAGTGTCCGTGTTACAGGTCGATAGGTTAATAAAATTAGATAATTTATAATTTACTACAATTTAATATACAGTACCAGTCGGAAGTTAGGCCACGCCCCCTTTCTGCTCCACTGATTGTCCATGTTCTCATGTTCCACTTTCTGTAAAGATGGACTTTGTAGTTCTCCAATTCCACTCTGTAGTCCATCTGTTTTTACATTGTTTACAATGTCTTGGTGATTAGCATGTTCGCCTCTCAGCGCTAGGGATTCCCGGTTCGAATCCCAATCTGGGTGGAGTTTCCATGTTCTCCCCGTGTCCGTGTGGGTTTCCTCCAGGTTCTCCGGTTTCCTCCCACAGTCCAAAAACATGGATCGAGTCAATTGAGTTCTCCAAATTGCCCCATATAGAGTGTGTGTGAGTGAGTGTGTGTCCGGTGATAGATTGGTGTCCTGTCCTGGGTCTATCTGCCCAGCGCCCGAGACGTTCTCCTCTGGATGGGCATGGAGAACCCCACCGCGACCCTAATAGAGGATAAAGCGGAAGATAATGGATGGATGAATACAATCATTAATATAAGCTCATTTAAATATCCATCCATTATCTGCTTTATCCTCTATTAGGGTCGCGGGGGGGGGGGGGGGGGGGGTTCCCCATGCCCATCCAGGGGAGAACGTTTCGGGCGCTGGGCAGATAGACCCAGGACAGGGGGGCAATCTATCACTGGACACACACTCTCTCACACAGACACACTCTATATGGGGCAATTTAGAGAACTCAATTGACCTTGATCCATGTTTTTGGACTGTGGGAGGAAACCGGAGAACCCGGAGGAAACCCATGTGTGGCAGATACACCCGATGGGGATTCGAACCGGGAATCCCTAGCGCTGAGAGGAGAACATGCTAAACCGCTAAGCCACCGTGCCGCCCTACTCCCTTACATCTCATCCATCCATCCATCATCTTCCGCTTTATCCTCTATTAGAGTCGCAGGGGGGTTCTCCATGCCCATCCAGGGGAGAACGTCTCGGGCGCTGGGCAGATAGACCCAGGACAGGACACCAATCTATCGCTGGACACACACTCACTCACACAGACACACTCTATATGGGGCAATTTGGAGAATTCAATTGACTTGATCCATGTTTTTGGACTGTGGGAGGAAACCGGAGAACCCAGAGGAAACTCACGCGGACACGGGGAGAACATGGAAACTCCACCCAGATGGGGATTCGAACCGGGAATCCCTAGTGCTGAGAGGAGAACATGCTAAACCACTAAGCCACCGTGCCACCCTACCCCCATACATCTTATCCATCCATCCATCATCTTCCGCTTTATCCTCTATTAGGGTTGTGGGGGGGGGGGGGGTTCTCCATGCCCATCCAGGGGAGAACGTTTCGGGTGCTGGGCAGATACACCCAGGACAGGACGCCAATCCATCACTGGGCACACACTCACTCACACAGACACACTCTATATGGGGCAATTTGGAGAACTCAATTGACTTGATCCATGTTTTTAGACTGTGGGAGGAAACCGGAGAACCCGGAGGAAACCCACGCGGACACGGGGAGAACATGGAAACTCCACCCAGATGGGGATTCGAACCGGGAATCCCTAGCGCTGATAGGAGAACATGCTAAACCACTAAGCCCCCATACAGTGCAGCTCATTAAAACCTAAATTAAAAATGATTTTTTTTAATTTCCACCGTCCGCCGGACGATAAACAGGACGCCTCGGCACGTTCCGTTCCAAGAGTTCCTTCCTGCCGGAACCGAAACATGGAGTACCATCGGAAAGGTGAGCCACCTCAGCGAGAAACCGGTCGGCCTCTTGGCCGCAGACCGAACTGAGAGCCTCGGCTCTGGACACCTCGTGAAGGTTCCACCGCAGGTTGTCGCAGAGCCGCCGGGCGTCCTGCCGTGACCCGGCGTCGCCTCGGACGCGTTCCAACAGATCCGTCTCGTCCTTCGAGAACGACCGCATCATCGTCTGCAGCTTCGGCCCGCTCGCCTTGATGGCCTTGGCAGCCTGGCTCAGCTCTCTGACGTTCTCCTGCGTCCACCGCAGCTGCTCAGGAACGTCGCCGTTGGGACTCACGACCAGAGCGAAATCAAAGCCTTTAATCTGCAGCCTGAGCCGCCGCGGCGCTGAAGCATCAAACACAATTACAGCCAGACGTCACTGATTTCACACTGTCTTGGTGGTTTGGCATGTTCTCCTCTCAGCACTAGGGATTCCCGGTTCGAATCCCCATCTGGGTGGAGTTTCCATGTTCTCCCCGTGTCCGCGTGGGTTTCCTCCGGGTTCTCCGGTTTCCTCCCACAGTCCAAAAACATGGAACAAGTCAATCGAATTCTCCAAATTGCCCCATATAGAGTGTGTGAGTGAGTGTGTGCCCAGCGATAGATTGCCCCCCTGTCCTGGGTGTATCTGCCCAGCGCCCGAAACGTTCTCCCCTGGATGGGCATGGGGAACCCCACTGCGACCCTAATAGAGGATAAAGCGGAAGATGATGGATGGATGGACTTTACTGGTTTTACATTGTTTACATTGTCTTGGTGATTTGGCATGTTCTCCTCACAGCACTTGGGATTCCCGGTTCGAATCCCCATCTGGGTGGAGTTTGCATGTTCTCCCCGTGTCCGCGCGGGTTTCCTCCGGGTTCTCCGGTTTCCTCCCACAGCCCAAAAACATGGAACAAGTCAATCGAGTTCTCCAAATTGCCCCATATAGAGTGTGTCTGTGTGAGTGAGTGTGTGCCCAGCGATAGATTGCCCCCCTGTCCTGGGTGTATCTGCCCAGCGTAGGGAACCCCCCCCCCCCAATATAGGATGAAGCAGAATATGCTGGATGGATGGACTTTACTGGTTTTACATTGTCTTGGTGGTTTGGCTTGTTCTCCTCTCAGCACTAGGGATTCCCGGTTCGAATCCCCATCTGGGTGGAGTTTCCATGTTCTCCACCGTGTCCGCGTGGGTTTCCTCCGGGTTCTCCGGTTTCCTCCCACAGTCCAAAAACATGGATCAAAATCAATTGAGTTCTCCAAATTGCCCCATATAGAGTGTGTCTGTGTAAGTGAGTGTGTGTCCAGCGATAGATTGGCGCCCTGTCCTGGGTGTATCTGCCCAGCGCCCGAAACGTTCTCCCCTGGATGGGCATGGGGAACCCCCCCCCCAATATAGGATAAAGCGGGAGATAATGGATGGATAGTTTCAGAAGTGTATTAATAAGACTGTAATTTATACATAAAGGCCCCGGGTTCGAATCTCTGTGTGAAATTGACATGTTTTGTCTCCCACAGTCCAAAGACATGCTATAATTCATCCATCCATTGTCTTCTGCGGGGGGGGGGGGGGGTGTTCCCCATGTCCATCCAGGGGAGAACGTTTCGGGCGCTGGGCAGATAAACCCAGGACAGGACGCCAATCCTTCGCTGGACATACACTCACTCACACAGACACACTCTATATGGGGCAATTTAGAGCAGCCAATTCACCTTGAATATATGTTTTTGGACTGTGGGAGGAAAACTTGGAGGAAACCCACACAGAGGAGGGAGAGAGCATGCAAACTTCACCCAGATCAGGACTAGTGCTGCCCTCTAGTGGATAAATTAGAGTAATGTGTAATGTGAGTGAATGTGTTCCCTACAGTCCTCAATAATATAAGCAACTTAGAAAATTGATCCATCCATTATCTTCCGCTTTATCCTCTACTAGGGTCGCGGGGGGGGGTTCTCCATGCCCATCCAGGGGAGAACGTTTCGGGCGCTGGGCAGATAGACCCAGGACAGGGCGCCAATCTATCGCTGGACACACACTCACTCACACACACACACACACACTCTATATGGGGCAATTTGGAGAACTCAATTGAATTGATCCATGGTTTTGGACTGTGGGAGGAAACCGGAGAACCTGGAGGAAACCTACACCGACAGGGCGAGAACATGGAAACTCCACCCAGATGGAGATTCGAACCGGGCATCCCTAGTGCTGAGAGGAGAACATGCTAAACCACTAAGCCACTATCCATGTGGTTTATCCCACCACATATTATTGAATCTATATGTTATAATGAAGGGCGGCACGGTGGCTTAGTGGTTTAGCATGTTCTCCTCTCAGCGCTAGAGATTCCCGGTTTGAATCCCCATCTGGGTGGAGTTTCCATGTTCTCCCCGTGTCCGCATGGGCTTCCTCCAGGTTTCCTCCCACAGTCCAAAAACATGGATCAAGTCAATTGAAGTCTCCAAATTGCCCCATATAGAGTGTGTCTGTGTGAGTGAGTGTGTGCCCAGCGATGGATTGGCGCCCTGTCCTGGGTGTATCTGCCCAGCGCCCGAGACGTTCTCCCCTGGATGGGCATGGGGAACCCCCCCCACGACCCTAATAGAGGATAAAGCGTGAGATAATGGATGGATGAATGTTGCTCTACATCTCAAATAGAATGCAAACACGGAACCTTCGGCAGATGCATAAATTGCCTTGAATTGCCGGTGATTGCCCCCATGCCACATGTATATAGTGCGAGACCCACCGTGCTCAGCTCTCATCTTTTCCAGACACCCAGCCAGGCTGTCGTCATCGGAACAGCGATAACGAAGCAGAAGGTTCTTCCTGCGTTCCTTCAGACGCTCGTAGTTGTCTCGTTGCTCGTTGAAGCTCTCCGCAAAGTCCTTGAAGCATCCGTCCAGATTCGCCAGGCCGACAAGGCGCACTGAAATCCTGCCCTCCCTGGGGTCTGCGCGAGAACACGGGCCGACATCCGAGCGGCATTACGACGGAGAACGTCTCAGACACAAGGTTTTAAAACGACGTTGATGCATTTACGAGATGTTTATTCAAAGAGCGTTCTCTAAAAAGGTTACTCACCCTCATCCCGTGACCGATTCTGTCTTGCGGACCGAGCTGTTAATATGGGCTCCCTCTAGAAATGGAGTTTAGAACATTAGATCAACTGAAATTGCAGAAGGTTCCGTGGTGGCCATTTGTCAGGTTGGAACTGGAACCATCTTCAGCATAATCTTATACTCCGCCAATCCGTTGTTGGGCACAAACTTACTCACACCATCCATCCATTATGTTCTGCTTTATCCTCTATTAGGGTTTCGTGGGGGGGGGGTTCCCCATGCCCATCCAGGGGAGAACGTCTCGGGCGCTGGGCAGATACACCCAGGACGGGGCGCCAATCTATCAGTGGGCACACACTCACTCACACAGACACACTCTACTATATGGGGCAATTTGGAGAACCCAATTGACTTGATCGGCGATACAGTGGCTTAGTGGTTTAGCATGTTCTCCTCTCAGCACTAGGGATTCCCAGTTCGAATCCCCATCTGGGTGGAGTTTCCATGTTCTCCCCATGTCTGCGTGGGTTTCCTCCGGGTTCTCCGGTTTCCTCCCACAGTCCAAATACATGGATCAAGTCAATTGAGTTCTCCAAATTGCCCCATATAGAGTGTGTCTGTGTGAGTGAGTGAGTGTGTGCCCAGTGATAGATTGCCCCCCTGTCCTGGGTGTATCTGCCCAGCGCCCGAAACGTTCTCCCCTGGATGGACATGGGGAACCCCCCCCCCCCAGCGACCCTAATAGAGGATGAAGCGGAAGATAATGGATGGATGAATTGACATGATCCATGTTTTTGGTCTGTGGGAGGAAACCGGCGAACCCGGAGGACACCCACATGGACACGGGGAGAACATGGAAACTCCACCCAGATGGGGATTCGAACCGGGAATCCCTAGTGCTGAGAGGAGAACATGCCAACCACTAAGCCACCGTGCCGCCCTCACTCACACTATACAGCGGGCAATTTAGATAGGGGCAACCAGGTTGTCTGGTTTCCTCCCACAGTCCAAAAACATGGATTTAAGGTGAATTGCTTCAAATTGCAGCCAACTGCCATGCAGACGCAGGGATCCTCAGCACTGAGAGCCAAATGCGCAAACCACTAAGCCTCTGTGCCGCCTCTAGAACCAGCCGGAACTTTACTGCCGTCCACATCTCTTTACCACACCCACCTTTACCTGAATAACATGCTGTTAATGAGCGCATGTTCCTTTAAGAGGGAATACTATCGTGGGGCGATAGGGTTCTCGGTTCTGCACTCATTAAACCAGCTCTTTGTTTTGTGCACAAGCGACCCAGTCAGGCTGAAAGTGGAACAGTGGGACCCACATACGCCTCATTACCAAAAGTATTAGGACACGCCTCCTTATCAGATGTCACCCCTTTAAATATCTCTCAGTGAATTAAACGTTTGCAAAATAATTAAATGCATTTGATTCCGAGGTTTATTGCTCTTTCGGCTCCATAACTTTCACTGAGTTGTGTGGAACTTCAGTTCTGGAGGAACCTTCAGGATGCAGCTGCATAGACTATACACAAGGGGGAGCCCTTATCGACTCTAGCTGCTTGGATTGAGCGCCACCTTGTGAAACTGTCGCTCAGCAGCAAAATAGTTTCGGAGCAGAGAGCGAGGACATTCTAGAGCCCCAGAGCAGCGGTTCTCAAACTTTTCAGGCCAAATGCCACCCGTTACCAACCCCAAACTTCCACGTAGCACCTGGTTTTCGTCATGGAACAACATCGAAAATCAAAAAGGCGAATTAAACGTTTGCAAAATAATTAAATGCATTTGATTCCGAGGTTTATTGCACTTTCGGCGTCCATAACTTTCATTGCCCCGGCGCAGAGTTGTGTGGAACTTCAGTTCTGGAGGAACCTTCGGGGATGCAGCTGCATGGACTAAACACAAGGGGGAGCCCTTATCGACTCTAGCTGCTCGGATTGAGCGCCGCCTTGTGAAACTGTCGCTCAGCAGCAAAATAGTTTCGGAGCAGAGAGCGAGCACAATCTAGAGCCCCAGAGCAGCGGTTCTCAAACTTTTCAGGCCAAGTGCCACCCGTTACCAACCCCAAACTTCCAAGTAGCACCTGGTTTTCGTCATGGAACAACATTGAAAATCGAAAAGGCGAAAATCAACTAGGTGTGAGTCTATATTAAAGCAATAAGGTATGAGAGGGCGTGGCATTATTGTGAATAAATAACAGGAAAGAGGCCCGACTCAAAGCGGAGTACAGTTAGAGTACCTCTTTTTTTTTATTTATTCACAATTAAACACGACCTCGAGTGTCTCATTGCTTTTATAAAACACTTACAAACACACTATAATGAAAAAAAAGAGTTTGATTCTTTAATGCGTTCCCTGAAAGCAAAATCGCTAATAAACTGGACTTCCGCAATGTAACCTAGTCCGTTTTTTAAAGTAAATGCTGATAGACGAGAAACACAGCTGCTATATTTTATAAAAAAAATTTTATTGAACATTTGCTACTAAATTTTTATACCTACATTTTTATTTAAAAAGCTGCTATATTTAAAATGTAAAAAAATTTTCTAACATAATATTCACTCATTCATTACCTTCCGCTTTATCCTCTATTAGGGTCGCGGTGGGGTTCCCCATGCCCATCCAGGGGAGAACGTCTTGGGCGCTGGGCAGATAGACCCAGGACAGGGCGCCAATCCATCGCTGGGCACACACTCACTCACACTCACACTCTATATGGGGCAATTTGGAGAATTCAATTGACTTGATCCATGTTTTTGGACTGTGGGAGGAAACCGGAGAACACGGAGGAAACCCACGCAGACACGGGGAGAACATGGAAACTCCACCCAGATGAGGATTCGAACCGGGAATCCCCAGCGCTGAGAGGAGAACATGCCAAACACTAAACTACCAGAGGTCTGAACCATCCATCCATCCATTATCTCCTGCTTTATCCTCTATTAGGGTCGGGGGGGGGGGGGGGGGTTCCCCATGCCCATCCAGGGGAGAACGTTTCGAGCGCTGGGCAGATACACCCGGGACAGGGGAGCAATCTATCGCTGGGCACACACTCACTCACACAGACACACTCTATATGGGGCAATTTGGAGAACTCAGTTGACTTGATCCATATTTTTGGACTGTGGGATTTTGGACCCACGCAGACACCGTGCCACCAACATAATATTCAAATTTAAAAATGTTAAATTCTACTTTGGGTAAACTGGGCCCGTGAATCACAATTTTTTTTGATATTTCATGAACCACATGACAGTTTCGCTAACAAACATGGCGTACTGCCATCTAGTGGCCAAATTACATTCCGCAGTTTATAAAGTACATCAGGAAAATAATGGATTGCATATGGATACCATTATTTGGCGTACCAACTCGTGCTACATTTTGAGAACCCCTAGAGCGACTCTAGTACTAGATTAAGCAAAAGATAAGGAAATAGTAGTAAGCTTTTATACACTTCGCGCTAGGAGCGATGACTTCAGGCATGTGTGCCACGCCCGCCGGGCTCAGTCATGACTTTTTTGGCTAGACAGAGAAAAAAAAATCTCCAGCCACAGATCCTACGTGACTCAGAATGGGACGTGTTAAAAGCTCCTGTAGGTGTAAGCAATGCCTTCACTCTTCTATATAAAGCTTATAATAATATTCCCCACGGTTGCTATTGCCAAAGTTTAATGTGGTTCTAAGCTCTTTGGAAAAGTCATGCAATCCTGCCCTCTCTACAGTCTCATCGTTTTTCTGTTGCGTGAACTATGATGTCCCCATTAAACCAACAAAAGATCCTCAATTTTAGTTCATACCACCTGTTTGCACAGATCCCATAAGTTCCATAGTGCAGAAGTAAAACTGTCCTAATAAAGTTAGTTGATTTGATTTCGATTTTCTTTTCCTCCACTTCTCATATAGATGGATTTTGTAGTTTTACATTTACAGACTGTAGTCCATCTGTATTAAGTGCAGAACAAACAGACTGAGGAACAGCTTCATAGCAGAAGCTGTAAGACTCACAAACTCCATCTAACAAGACAGTCATTCACATAACATGTTATCTTACAAACACATATCTATATAGTATATTTATGGTTGAATATCCTATATTGTATTTATAGTTGTATACTATATATATATATATTCATTCATCCATTATCTCCCGCTTTATCCTCTATTAGGGTTGCGGTGGGGTTCCCCATGCCCATCCAGGGGAGAACGTCTCGGGCGCTGGGCAGATAGACCCAGGACAGGGCACCAATCCATCACTGGGTACACACTCACTCACACAAACACACTCTATATGGGGCAATTTGGAGAATTCAATTAACTTGATCCATGTTTTTGGACTGTGGGAGGAAACCGGAGAACCCGGAGGAAACCCACGCGGACACGGGGAGGACATGGAAACTCCACCCAGATGGGGATTCGAACCGGGAATCCCTAGTGCTGAGCGGAGAACATGCTAAACCACTAAGCCACCGTGCCGCCCTATGTGATATTAATGATAATAAAATTTTCTTGAATCTGTGTTCTTGTTGTTGGTTCTCTGTTCTCTGTTGGTCAGGAGCATCACAGAACAGGTATCATTTGGGTGGTGGATTGTTTCTTGTCAGTTCTGCAGTGACACTGATGTGGTGAGGGGGTTCTAGTGCAGCAGTGCTGCTGGAGTTTCAGTTCTCCACCTCAGTCACACTGTTGGGATAGGAATAATGCCCCCACCCAATAACCCCTGCTCTGTGGTGGTACTATTGGGGTCCTGACCATTAGAACAGAGAACATACTGTGTACTCAGTTCTCTAATGGTCAGGACCCCAATAGTAACACCTCAGTCACACTGCTGGGATAGGAATAATGCCCCCACCCAATAACCCCTGCTCTGTGGTGGTACTATTGGGGTTCTGACCATTAGAACAGCGTACACAGTATGTACTGTAGGACACAAACAGATGGACTACAGAGTGGAATTGGAGAACTACAAAAGTTTGGACACGCCCCCTTCTGGCTCCATTCTCCATGTCCTCCACTTATCATATAGATGGACTTTGTAGTTCTACAATTACACCCTGTAGTCCATCTGTGTCCTTTTTGTTGGTTCTCTGTTGGTCAGCACCATCACAGAACAGGTATCATTTGGGTGGTGGATTGTTTCTTGTCGGTTCTGCAGTGACACTGATGTGGTGAGGGGGTTCTAGTGCAGCAGTGCTGCTGGAGTTTCAGTTCTCCACCTCAGTCACACTGCCGGGATAGGAATAATTCACCCATCCAATAACCCCTGCTCTGTGGTGGTACCATTGGGGTCCTGACCATTAGAACAGTGTACACAGTATGTACTGTAGAACACAAACAGATGGACTACAGAGTGGAATTGGAGAACTACAAAGTCCATCTTTACAGAAAGTGGAACTGAGAACATGGAGAATAAGTGGAGCAGAAAGGGGGCGTGGCCTAAGTTTTGGCTGCTATCGTACTGTAAGGTTAACGCGTTGTACTTTTTACAGATATTTATCTTTATGCGTTTAATGTTTCATCAGCACCGATTTAAAAACCTACGTGTTTACCTTTAGAACTCTTTAAACAAGAATTAAAAACCACAAATTTAATGATTTATTTATTATTAAGTTTTAAAAAATAAGAGAGAGAGAGAGAGAGAGAGACCCTGACTTACCTCCTCGGTCGAAGAATTATTTTGGCAACAGCTGAACAGACACGAACACAACCAGCTCATTTTATCCAAAAGCTTATAATAATAATAATAATAATAATAATAATAATAATAATAATAACAATAATAATAATCCGTCGGTCACGTCTGCGCGTGCTGTTATGACTCACGAATCACATGAGGAATCAAATGCAAAGCGACTCTCAGGTGAGCGGCTGAAGAGGTTAAACTCCGCCCACAACACAACCCCGCTGTGTAGAGCGACCTCCACCGGCCACTTTATTATCTACACCTCATTGTTTCTACGCCTGGTGTCCATTTTTAATAGTTTCTCTGACCATACAGATGGATTTTGTAGTTCTGCAATCACAGACTGTAGTCCATCTGTCTCTCTAGTCCCCAAGCAGGTTCTAATTGGGTGGTGGATACTGACATGGTGATGTGTTAGGTTAGATAGTGTGCCCATCCATCCATTATCTTCCGCTTTATCCTCTATTAGGGTCGCGGAGGGGTTCCCCATGCCCATCCAGGGGAGAACGTCTCGGGCGCTGGGCAGATAGACCCAGGACAGGGGGGCAATCCATTGCTGGGCACACACTCACTCACACAGACACACTCTATATGGGGCAATTTGGAGAACTCAATTGATTTGATCCATGTTTTTAGACTGTGGGGGCATCACGGTGGCTTAGTGGTTTAGCATGTTCTCCTCTCAGCACTAGGGATTCCCGGTTCGAATCCCCATCTGGGTGGAGTTTCCATGTTCTCCCCGTGTCCGCGTGGGTTTCCTCCGGGTTCTCCGGTTTCCTTCCCCAGTCCAAAAACATGGATCAAGTCAATCGAATTCTCCAAAATTGCCCCATATAGAGTGTGTGTGTGTGAGTGAGTGTGTACCCAGCGATGGATTGGCGCCCTGTCCTGGGTGTATCTGCCCAGCGCCCGAAACGTTCTCCCCTGGATGGGCATGGGGAACCCCACCGCGACCCTAATAGAGGATAAAGCGGAAGATAATGAATGAATGAATGAATGTATGTATGCTTGGCGGCACAGTGGTTTAGCATGTTCTCCTCTCAGCACTAGGGATTCCCGGTTCGAATCCCAATCTGGGTGGAGTTTCCATGTTCTCCCCGTGGGTTTCCTCCGGGTTCTCCGGTTTCCTCCCACAGTCCAAAAACATGGATCAAGTCAATTGAATTCTCCAAATTGCCCCATATAGAGTGTCTGTGTGAGTGAGTGTGTGCCCAGCGATGGATTGGCGCCCTGTCTTGGGTGTATCTGCCCAGCGCCCCAAACGTTCTCCCCTGGATGGGCATGGGGAACCCCTCCGCGACCCTAATAGAGGATAAAGCGGGAGATAATGAATGGATGCTTGTCACCCACATCTCACAACCAATAGCTATTAATCCATGTGGCGAGGGGTGCAGATGTTAAACCATCCAGAAATAAACCAACTACAGATAAACTAAACTAAGATTTATAGAATTTCTTTAATTCTTATCAGTACATTAAAGAGTAACTGTGTGTCAGTTCACAGCAGTTATAGTTCAGCTCCTACACGGCAGCTATAAATAAAGTTGAGACTGAATTTCCTCATTCCCAAGTTCTTTTGTAAGCTGGTGTGCCATGTTTGTTGCGCACTTCCAATTCCGTGCAGTAGAGGGTGCTATTAAATCACATATTAAAATCTTATGCTCTCTCTCTCTCTCTCTCTCTCTCTCTCTCTCTCGCCACAAACACAGACATACATATAAACAGCACCATGAGTATAATTCATAATAATCTGGAGCATTATTGATGGTATCCCACATCCCATCAACTGCATGTCATTTTCATTCATTCATTCATTCATTCTCTCCCGCTTTATCCTCTACAAGGGTCGCGGTGGGGTTCCCCATGCCCATCCAGGGGAGAACTCTATACGGGGCAATTTGGAGAACTCAATTGATTTGATCCATGTTTCTGGACTGTGGGAGGAAACCGGAGAACCCGGAGGAAACCCACGCAGACACGGTGGAGAACATGGAAACTCCACCCAGATTGGGATTCGAACCGGGAATCCCTAGCGCTGAGAGGAGAACATGCCAAACCACCAAGACAATATAAACAAGTCCATCCATCCATCATCTTCCGCTTCATCCTCTATCAGGGTCTTGGGGGGGTTCCCCATGCCCATCCAGGGGAGAACGTCTCGGGCGCTGGGCAGATACACCCAGGACAGGGCGCCAATCCATCGCTAGACACACACTCACTCACACAGACACACTCTATATGGGGCAATTTGGAGAACTCCATTGACTTGATCCATGTTTTTGGACTGTGGGAGGAAACCGGAGAACCCGGAGGAAACCCACGCGGACACGAGGAGGACATGGAAACTCCACCCAGATGGGGATTCGAACCGGAAATCCCTAGCGCTGAGAGGAGAACATGCTAAACCACTAAACCACCGTGCCGCCCGAACATAATCAATTCCTATTAAATTTAGCGTTTTGGATGCCATCTGAATCAGAACATCGGTTCGTACCCCTCTCTCTTGGCCCGGAGATGCAAAGTAGCCCGACGTGTCAGTGTTCTAAACAATGGTGGAACAGCTGTTGGTAATTTGTGGCGAGGCGCAGCTACCTGCTGTGTGTGGCGGGCGGGCGGCGGGCGGTCGGAGGCGTGCAGTGAGTGGAGTGTGAGCTGCTCTCCTCCTCCTCTCTTCTCTCTGCTCTGCACCGTATCATTTCGCTGTCATCCCGGGAGTCGTTAGGCTCGGCACACTAATGGGAGCGCTGGGAAATAAAGAAGCGTGTGACGGACGGAAGAGAACCGACCGTGGGGTGTTTTTTTTTCTCCCCGTGAAGGATGAGCAGCCCTGAATTTGGATGCAGGTGCGAGCCGTGCTCATCCACAAGACCGTGAACTCTGAGGCAGGGTGCCAAACGAGACGAGAAATCAAAAGGAAATATATCCGAGACGGTCATGCATGGGACACGTTCTCCTCTCAGCACTAGGGATTCCCGGTTCCAATCCCCATCTGGGTGGAGTTTCCATGTTCTCCCCGTGTCCGCGTGGGTTTCCTCAGGGTTCTCCGGTTTCCTCCCACAGTCCAAAAACATGGATCAAGTCAATTGAGTTCTCCAAATTGCCCCATA
Source organism: Corydoras sp. C115 (assembly GCA_019802505.1). Classification (NCBI taxonomy): domain Eukaryota; kingdom Metazoa; phylum Chordata; class Actinopteri; order Siluriformes; family Callichthyidae; genus Corydoras; species Corydoras sp. C115. Next base: position 616,297 of record JAFMOC010000321.1, on the reverse strand, counting down.
TAGAGTGTGTCTGTGTGAGTGAGTGTGTGTCCAGCGATGGATTGGCGTCCTGTCCTGGGTGTATCTGCCCAGCGCCCGAGACGTTCTCCCCTGGATGGGCATGGGGAACCCCCCCCGCGACCCTAATAGAGGATAAAGCGGGAGATAATGAATGGATGAATGAATGTCATGCATGGACGCCAATAATCCCAGAATCTTGCAACTGCATCATTATAACATTCATTCATTCATTATCTCCCGCTTTATCCTCTATTAGGGTCGCGGTGGGGTTCCCCATGCCCATCCAGGGGAGAACGTCTCGGGCGCTGGGCAGATACACCCAGGACAGGATACCAATCCATCGCTGGGCACACACTCACTCACACAGATACACTCTATATGGGGCAATTTGGAGAATTCAATTGACTTCATCCATGTTTTTGGACTGTGGGAGGAAACCGGAGAACCCGGAGTAAACCCATGCAGACACGGGGAGAACATGGAAACTCCACCCCGATTGGGATTCGAACCGGGAATCCCTAGCGCTGAGAGGAGAACGTGCTAACCACTAAGCCACCACGCCACCCTTCATTATAACATATAGATTCAATAATATGTGGTGGGATAAACCACATGGACAGTGGCATAGTGGCTTAGTGGTTTAGCATGTTCTCCTCTCACCACAGGCATTCCCGGTTCGAATCCCCATCTGGGTGGAGTTTCCATGTTCTCCCCGTGTTCGCGTGGGTTTCCTCCGGGTTCTCCGGTTTCCTCCCACAGTCCAAAAACATGGATCAAGTCAATTGAATTCTCAAAATTGCCCCATATAGAGTGTGTCTGTGTGAGTGAGTGTGTGCCCAGCGATGGATTGGCGTCCTGTCCTGGGTGTATCTGCCCAGCGCCCGAGACGTTCTCCCCTGGATGGGCATGGGGAACCCCCCACCCACGACCCTAATAGAGGATAAAGCGGGAGATAATGAATGAATGAACTCATTACGGACCATTTACAGTGTTTGTGGGGACATGTTGGGTGCACAAATATCAAACACCTCACGGGGGCGGCAAGATGGATTAGTGGTTAGCCCAATCGCCTCTCAGTGGGTTTGAATCCCCATCTGGGTGGAGTTTCCATGTTCTCCTCGTGTGGGTTTCCTCCATGTTCTCCGGTTTTCTCCTAAAGTCCAAAAACATCTCTAAATTGCACCCATCGTCATTTCCCCTATATATACACTGTTGCCAACTATTTGGGGAAGGGGGTTCCCCATGCCCATCCAGGGGAGAACGTTTCGGGCGCTGGGCAGATACACCCAGGACAGGGCGCCAATCTATCGCTGGACACACACTCACTCACACAGACACACTCTATATGGGGCAATTTGGAGAACTCAATTAACCTTGTTCCATGTTTTTGGACTGTGAGAGGAAACCGGAGAACCCGGAGGAAACCCACGCAGAAAGGGGGAGAACATGGAAACTCCATCCAGATTGGGATTGGAAGCGGGAATCCCCAGCGCTGAGAGGAGAACATGCTAAACCACTAAGTAACTGAGTATATGAGTAAAGTTAGATAAGGACGAGGGCGGCACGGTAGCTTAGAGGTTTAGCATGTTCTCTCAGCGCTAGGGATTCCCGGTTCGAATCCCCATCTGGGTGGAGTTTCCATGTCCTCCCCGTGTCCACGTGGGTTTCCTCCGGGTTCTCCGGTTTCCTCCCACAGTCCAAAAAACATGGATCAAGGTCAATCGAATTCTCCAAATTGCCCCATATAGAGTGTGTGCCCAGCGATGGATTGCCCCCCTGTCCTGGGTGTATCTGCCCAGCGCCCGAAACGTTCTCCCCTGGATGGTCATGGGGAACCCCCCCCCCCCCCCGGCGAAGATAATGGCTGAATGAAATTAGGACGAGTGGCCACATACTTTTGGCGCAGCCAGCGCTGCCGCCCGAACCACGTGGGAAGAGTTCCCGCGAAACAACAAAGCGCCAGGCCGCGGACTGTTCCATTATGGAAATGCGGCAAACGGAGGGGCGCACGGTCGCTTCAATTCTTAATATTCACTACGTTTTTAAAAAGTAACTGTTAATCATGATTCAGTACGGTATTTTATAAGATTATATCCTCTATAGTAAGCCAAATTCAGTATTTAAATAACGTTGAACGACAAAATTCACAACGTAACTATCTGCACTCCCCCCCGGAGTTTCCCCCCGCGAACTCGTGCAGTCTTATTGTTTTTTAAACTCTCGGAGTGAATGGACTTTAATAGTCAGAACCCCCGAGATCCCGAGTTCGCTCTTTATACAAAGATTTAAAGCTTATCCTTATAAATATGTCTTCGGCGACAAAGGTAAGAATTATAATTATTATAATAAAAGATAATATAATGCTTTATATTTTTTGGAAATACGTTTTAAGGAGGCGGATAAACCTACTGTGCCGTTTTTCATCGCACTGACAAACCCGTGTTTAATCTGCTTTAAACCCTGAAAACATTTGCACAAAGTTTATTTTAAGTTTTTAATATCGTTTAGGACCTGCATCTGGGGAATGTGACGTCACCGCTGTATTCATTTACACCGTACCTGTTTGCTCTTGCAGCGAGCGGCTCAGGTTGCCCCAGTACCTAGTGCGCATGCGCGAGAAGTTTTTTTTGGCAGTGCTCCCAACCGTGTTTTTCCATCTTTACTATTTAATCTTTATTTTCATTCATCCATTATCTTCCGCTTTATCCTCTATTAGGGTCGCAGGGGGGTTCCCCATGCCCATCCAGGGGAGAACGTCTCAGGCGCTGGGCAGATACACCCAGGACAGGACGCCAATCTATCACTGGGCACACACTCACTCACACAGACACACTCTATATGGGGCAATTTGGAGAACTCAATTGACTTGATCCATGTTTTTGAACATGGAAACTCCACCCAGATGCGGATTCGAACTGGGAATCCCTAGTGCTGAGAGGAGAACATGCCAACCACTAAACCACCGTGCCGCCCAAACAATCAATTCCATTCATTCATTCATTATCTCCCGCTTTATCCTCTATTAGGGTCGCGGAGGGGGGTTCCCCATGCCCATCCAGGGGAGAACGTTTCGGGCGCTGGGCAGATACACCCAGGACAGGACGCCAATCCATCGCTGGGCACACACTCACTCACACAGACACACTCTATATGGGGCAATTTGGAGAACTCAATTGACGTGATCCATGTTTTTGGACTGTGGGAGGAAACTGGAGAACCCGGAGGAAACCCACGCGGACACAGGGAGAACATGGAAACTCCACCCAGATGGGGATTCGAACCGGGAGTCCCTAGCACTGAGAGGAGAACATGCTAAACCACTAAGCCACCGTGCCGCCCGAAAATAATCAATTCCTATTAAATGGATTTCCGTCCAATACGTGGACCGTTTTGGATGCCATCTGAATCAGAACATCGATTCGTACCCCTCTCCCTTGGCCTGGAGATGCAAAGTAGCCCGAAGTGTCAGTGTTCTAAACAATGGTGGAACAGCTGTTGGTAATTTGTGGCGAGGCGCAGCTACCTGCTGTGTGTGGCGGGCGGGGTCGGTCGGCGTGGAGTGGAGTGTGAGCTCCTCTCTTCTCTCTGCAGTGGACATTTGCATCCGAGTTGTAGATTTGAGTACATATGAGTTGAAGCCAGTCTCGTTTTTCGCATTCCGAATCGTTCTGTTGTGATAGGAGTTGGAGTGGCCGGGCTTTGAAAAGGTTTTCTGTGGTTAGAATGTGTGCTGGTACTACCTACTGTAAAGCATGGTGATGGCAAATGTAAATTACATTTACATTTGGTCATTTATTGGACGTTTTTATCCAAAGCGACTTAAAGTGAGCACAGGGTTCATCACAACATCCCTGGAGCAATGAGGGTTAAGGGACTTGCTCAAGGACCCACATTGGTAACTTCAGTGAACCTGGGATTTGAACCCCCAACCTTCAGATTGATAGCCCAACTGCCCTCATCTGTGGGAATGTACATTTCTATTTGAGGTATTTTGAAAATAACACACACAAACACTATATAGGGCAACCAATTCATTCATTCATTATCTTCCGCTTTATCCTCTATTAGGGTCGCGGTGGGGTTCCCCATGCCCATCCAGGGGAGAACGTCTCGGGCGCTGGGCAGATACACCCAGGGCAGGGCGCCAATCCATCGCTGGGCACACACTCACTCACACAGTCACACTCTATATGGGGCAATTTTGAGAATTCACTTGACTTGACTTGGGTGGGTGGGTTAGCTCAGTGGTTAGGGTGCTGGGCTATCAATCTGAAGGTTGGGGGTTCAAATCCCAGGTCCACTGAAGTTACCAGTGTGGGTCCTTGAGCAAGACCCTTAACCCTCATTGCTCCAGGGATGTTGTGATTAACCCTGTGCTCACCTTGGAAGTCGCTTTGGATAAAAGCGTCCAATAAATGACCCAATTTATTTTATTTATTTGATCCATGTTTTTGGACTGTGGGAGGAAACTGGAGAACCCGGAGGAGACCCACGCAGACATGGGGAGAACATGGAAACTCCACCCAGATAGGGATTCGAACCGGGAATCCCTAGCGCTGAGAGGAGAACCTGTTAAACCACTAAGCCACCGTGCCGCCCAATTCAAACTAATTCCTTGTATTTGGACTGTGGGAGAAAACCAAGGAAAAGCCATGAGGGGAACATGTGAACTCCACCCAAATCAGGATTCGAACCTGGATCCCCAGCGCTGAGAGGTGACATGCTGACCACTAAGCCATCATGCTGTCACCCACAGTACAGACTGTAGTCCACAAACACATGGACTACATCTCCAGTTGTAGAACTACAAAGTCCATCTTTACAGTAAGGGAAACTGAACTAATGGACAAGATGTGACTCAAAATGGGGGGAGTGTCCAAACTTTTGACTGGTACCATACATGTATTGTCTACAACAAAAGCCCGTCCTTTGCCGATCACAGTTTGGACAACATGTTCTCCATTAGAAGAAGGTCGTTGGAGAAGCGTTGCGATGACTAAGCAAGCGCTGCGTCGTGTTTCGTTTCAGAAAGCCTTGGTGGCCATATTCGAGGGTCCCAGTGACGACGAGGAGTTTCTTGGTTTTAAGAACGCTTCCTCTGAGGGCTTCTCTGAGGAGAGTCGAGACAGCCTCCGCTCACAGAGTTCCTGGAAGCCGGTTAGCGTGATGTTTTTTTTTGGCGTCTGGTTTTATAAAACGTGGCTGTAAGACGTCCGTCAGCGCTTGTCTTTGAGCTGTAAGTCCTTTAAAACTGTTGTTCTGTGGGAACCATGATGACAATTCTGTCTGTCCTCCTGCAGGAGAACCGATTTCGGTCCAAGTTCATTACCAACGAACTGGCTCAGGTCTTCATGGACACCGAGGGTGAAGACGAGTTCAAGGGCTTCGGTGAGGAAGAGGATTCACCGCATGGCACCTGGATGAGCCCCGTGGTAATTATCCATCCATACATTAGCTTCTGCCTTATCCTCCACTAGGATCGCGGGGGGTTCGTTCTCCATGTCCATCTTGGGGGGAGAACGTTTTGGGTGCTGGGCAGATACCAATCTGTCCCTGGTCACACACTCACACTCTATATGGGGAAATTTGGAGAATTCAATCGACCTTGATCCATGTTTTTGGACTGTGGGAGGAAACCGGAGAACCCGGAGGAAACCCATGTGGACATGGGGAAGAACATGGAAACTCCACCAAGGATGGGATTCCCCAGCGATGAGAGGAGAAGCCACCGTGCCACCCCCATGAGAACTGTTTGATCTGTTCTTATCACATGTTCCATAAAGATGGAATATGGAAAATCCTACAAACTCCCAATAGTGCAGTTATTTAGGTGGTGGATGATTTCATGCACTGCACTGGTGGTGGTGTGAGTGTATAATTGGATCAGACAAAGCAGTACTGCTGGAGTATAAAACTGTCCTCACCCTGGTCACTCTTTTAGACATGACGTGGTTTTTTTTTTGGGTGGTGGATGATCCCCCAGCACTGCACTGGTGGTGGTGTAAGTGTGTTGCAGTAGTTTGATTGGATCAGACATGGCAGTACTGCTGGGATTTTTAATACAGCCCACTTACTGTGCAATTTTAGACGTGGCATGTATTATTTGGGTGGTGGATGATTCTTAGCAGCGTGTTGTGTTGGTGCAATGCACCGTTTAAGTCCATCTATATGGTACGTGGAACTAATAACAGGGAGGTGTATCTAATAAAGTGGCCAGTGAGTGGGACGCAGCTCATTAATGCCATTGGTGTTAATCGTTCGTACCTTGGTGTTTCCGTCTCGTTGCATCTCGAAGGAGCCGGAGGACAGCGACGACATCGGCTTCTATTCTGAGGACGAAACTCCAGCGCCGCCCCAAAGGCGCTCCTCAGGACTCTGCGTAGCCTTCAGGTTTCCAGGAAAAAGTTCCAGCCGTGGAAATAAAGTCCCCAAGAAGTCCAAGGCTCCGTCCGTCGGCCGTCCTCAAGTGAGAACAAGCCGGAAGAGGAGAGCGGTTCTAACGGATGGAGCTGGTTCTGTAAACAATGCGAAGGTCAAGAGACGCGACATGACCAGCGACGGCTCGGAGGAGGAGGACGACCACATACTGAGTCAACGGAATAAAAACATCCAGGAGAATAAAGCCATGGTGAGAAAGTTCTCCACGTCTTAGATCTTAATGCAACAATTAGATTTGACTTTAATTCTGATTAAAGTCTAATTTAATTTTATATATATATATATATATATATATTGTATATATTTTATTTTTTTGCAGCTCGCAAAGCTGTTTGCCGACCTGAGTGCGTTACCCGAACTAACAGTAAACACAACCCCCAAGGTAATCACATCACACTTTACATTAATTCTTCTAAAATTACTGTAGGTGTGGTTGGGTATTTGTTGGTAAGTGGGTGTGGGTGGTTGGATATGGGTGGCAAGGTATTGGTGTGGATGGGTGGGTGTTTATTGGTGGATAATTGGGTATTGGTGGAGTGGGTGGGTATTGGTGAGTGTGGGTAGGTGTTTAGTGGTGGACAAGTGGGTATTTGTGGAGTGGGTCGGTGGTTGGTTGGGTATGGGATGGTGGGGTGAGTGGGTATTGGTAGGTTCATTGGTGAGTGTGGGTAGGTGTTTAGTAGTGGGTATTGGTGGAGTGGGTGGTTGGGTATGGGATGGTGGGTTTATTGGTGAGTGTGGGTAGGTGTTTAGTGGTGGATAAGTGGGTATTGGGGGGTATTGGTGGGTTTATTGGTGGACTGGGTGGGTGTTTGGGTATGGGATGGTGGGGTGGGTGGGTATTGGTGAGTGTGGGTAGGTGTTATTGGTGGATAAGTGGGTATTGGTGGAGTGGGTGGCTGGTTGGTTGGAATGGTGCGGTGGGTGGGTATTGGTGAGTGTGAATAGGTGTTCAGTGGTGGATAATACCAATACCAAGGTATTGGTGGAGTGGTTGGGTGGGGGGTTTTGGTGGGTTTATTGGTGAGTGTGGGTAGGTGTTTATTGTTGGACTGGGTGGGTGGGTATTGGTGGGTTTATTGGTGAGAGTGGGTAGGTGTTATTAGTGTATGGGTGGGTATTGGTGGAGTGGTTGGGTATTGGTTGGAGGGGTGAGTGTGGGTTGTTGAGTATTGGTGAGATGGGTGGATAACTGACCTTGGATAAACTGGCAACATGTCCAGGGTGTTCTCCCACTTTTCCCTGTAACTGCCGGGATAGGAAATAATGGTTTAAAATCAATGTTCTTGCAGAAAAAGAGGAAGCAGTTTACTCCAAGAGGAGCTGCATCTGAACCGCAGAGTGAGAGGAGGAACCCCAGTCGCAAAGCCAGACCCCCCGAGCATTTTGGTTTAGAACAGGAACCCGTTAGCGCCGCTAAACCGAGAAGAATAGTCCCAGAACTGGATCTAAAGAAACTACTGGAGGTGAACACACTCAGACCTCACAACCCTCTGCGCTGGCTGAATTATAATCCTGCTGGATTAGAGCCCAAACCGATGGAGACGGACGGGCACGAGAACGTTCTGATTTGGTTGTGATTTGGATTAAAGGTTGATGATGACCTCAGGGTGAACAGACTGACCCCCAGAAGGAAATCCAGAAAGCGCAGTTCAATGCGAATGCCCGATGACATCACGGAGGAGGAGCTGGACAATGTGGCGGATCGGGCCAAAGACAAGATCCTGGACAAGGAGAATGTAGGTTCAGCTTTTTCATACAGAACCAGTCAGATGTTTGGACACGCCCCCTTTAGGACACTTCCCATGTAGATGGACTTTGTAGTTTTACAATTCCAGACTGTAGTCCATCTGTGTTCTTTGTTGTTGTTGTTGGTTCTCTATTGGTCAGGAGCATCCCAAAATGGGTATCATTTGGGTGGTGGAGGGGGTTCTAGTGCAGCAGTGCTGCTGGAGTTTCATTTCTCCACCTCAGTCACACTGCTGGGATAGGAATAATGCCCCCACCAATAACTCCTGCTCTGTGGTGGTACCATTGGTGTTCTGACCATTAGAACAGAGTACACAGTATGTACTGTAGAACACAAACAGATGGACTACAGAGTGGAATTGGAGAACTACAAAAGTTTGGGCACGCCCCCTTCTGGCTCCATTCTCTATCTCCTCCACTTACCATATAGATGGACTTGTAGTTCTACAATTACACCCTGTAGTCCATCTGTGTTCTTGTTGTTGGTTCTCTATTCTCTGTTGGTCAGGAGCATCACAGAACAGGTATCATTTGGGTGGTGGATTGTTTCTTGTCAGTTCTGCAGTGACACTGATGTGGTGAGGGGGTTCTAGAGGGTTTCATTTCTCCACCTCAGTCACACTGCTGGGATAGGACTAATGCCCCCATCCAATAACCCCTGCTCTGTGGTGGTACCATTGGGGTTCTGAGCATTAGAACAGAGTACACAGTATGTACTGTAGAACACAAACAGATGGACTACAGAGTGGAATTGGAGAACTACAAAGTCCATATTTACAGGATGTGGAACTGAGAACATGGACAATAAGTGGGCGTGTCCAAACCTTTGATGCCTTAAAACTCTCCAGCGTTACTGGCTGCTGATTGGCCTGTGCTGATGCGTTTCCTTTAGGGCAGCACATGTCATCAGTGCAGACAGAAGACTTTGGACACTAAGACAGAATGCAGGAATCCATACTGTCAGGGGGTAAAGGGGCAGTTCTGTGGACCCTGCTTGCGCAACCGCTACGGGGAGGACGTCCGCACGGCGCTGCTGGACCCTGTGAGTATTATTCACGGCTGACGGCGTGTCGTATTAAAAGCCTGGGGGGGACGGGGGACATTAACATACTTGGGGTCCTGAGGTCTTGGGTACTTAAACGTTAAATGATTCGGCAAATGACGGCGAGTCGTTGGGTTGTGCAGCTGACGCATGCTCTCTGTGTGTGCAGACGTGGGCGTGTCCGTTGTGCAGGGGCATCTGTAACTGCAGCCTGTGTCGAAAACGAGACGGACGTTGTGCCACGGGCGCCCTCACCCACCTGGCCAAATATAACGGCTATGATAACGTGAAGGAATATCTGGAGAGGTAAACATTCACACCGAACACTTTGAGATACATTATTTACATTTGGTCATTTGGTCATTTATTGGACGCTTTTATCCAAAACGACTTACAAGCTGAGCACAGGGTTCATCACAGCGCCCCCTGGAGCAATGAGGGTTAAGGGTCTTGCTCAAGGACCCACATTGGTAACTTCAGTGGACCTGGGATTTGAACCCACAACCTTCAGATTGATAACCCAACGCCCTGACCACTGAGATACCACACCCTTCACCGGCGTTGGAGTGGTATACTATTCATTCATTAATTTCCGCTTTATCCTCTATTAGGGTCGTGGGGGGGGGGGGGGGGGGGGGGGGGGGCCCATGCCCATGCCCATCCAGGGGAGAACGTTTCGGGCGCCGGGCAGATACACCCAGGACAGGACGCCTATTTATCGCTGGACACACACTCACTCACACAAACACACTCTATATGGGGCAATTTGGAGAACTCAATTGACCCTGATCCATGTTTTTTGGACTGTGGGAGGAAACCGGAGAACCCGGCGGAAACCCACGCAGACACGGGGAGGACATGGAAACTCCACACAGATGGGGATTCGAACCGGGAACCCCTAGCGCTGAGAGGCGAACGTGCTGACCACTAAGCCACCGTGCCACCCCTAAATTTAAATTAAAAAAAAAAAAAAAAAAGTGTGTATATATATATATATATATATATATATATATATATATATATATATATATATATATATATATATATATATATATATATATATATAAATAAATAACAGGGTAATCGGGGTCTGAGACCCATAATTTTGTTCCTATCTCATGTAACACATGTGATATTAATGAAAAATTCTTGAATCTTAAATGCCACTTACCATATAGATGGACTTTGTAGTTCTACAGTTACAGACTGCAGTCCATCTATTTCTCTGTACACTTTCTCCTCTCGACTCTGTTCTTTAATGACCAGGGATCTCGAAAAAGAAGCACAATGCAAGAGTTTGTTTAGTTGATATTTTAACATCTAATATTCTCTAACATTCTGATTGTCAGCTAATTATTGTTCTGTTTTTTTTATTTCTTTTGTTTCTACAGTTTACAAAAGAACATGGACTGACGTTCTGCCTGCGTGAGACGAGCTGGCGCTTATAGTTTTACGGCTTTTTTTTTTTTTTTTTTTTTTTTTTTTTTTTTAAATATCTAAAAATTTTGTTTCTGGAGAAACATTTTAACCCGTTCTGTTTTTTAAAACCGATTTCTCATGGAAATTGTATTATGTTTTTTAAAGATTGAAACGTGGTCTTCTGGCTGCAAACGTTCTGCCCTATAGTCTGTACTACACAAATAATTACAGCTGTGTTCGTTAACTTTTTAAAAATAAAACAGTTGGTTTAAGGTTTCTAGTTACCGCCTGCCCATTAACACACTACCAACCAGTTGAAATTCGGCAGCCACCACGCTCACCCCAGCTACCACCTGACGGCACATGGCTACCACCTGGCAACACATGGCTACCACCTGACGACACACGGCTTCAGGAAACGTCCATCGCGATCGCAGTACCACCAGAAAAGCCATAACACCCTCGCTACCACCTAAAAGTCTTTAACAGCTGCTTTATTAATCTCTTACGGTATTTTAAAATACGATTGGATCCAGTAGAACGTTCCGAAGGCACAGATTATTTAATCTGTAATCCTGTGTATTTTGGTTAAATATGCTCACACTGTAGATCTGTTATTTGTAATGGATGGAACCGAGACTGTACTGTATTAATAAAACTACGATAATGTGTCCTGAAGTCCAGTTTTGGAACATGTTCTGTAATTTGCGATGACCGTTTTAAATCGGTTTAAAGAACGCGCTCGGTCCGTGTCGCTGTGCACATCTCAGTACTCTTTATGACGTCATTAAAAAATAAAAGCTTTGGAACTTCATGTAAAAATAAAAATATTAAAAAACATTTTGTCGCACGGTGGCTTAGCGGTTTAGCATGTTCTCCTCTCAGCGCTAGGGATTCCCGGTTCGAATCCCCATCTGGGTGGAGTTTCCATGTTCTCCCCGTGTCCGCGTGGGTTTCCTCCGGGTTCTCCGGTTTCCTCCCACAGTCCAAAAACATGGATCAAGTTAATTGAACTCTCCAAATTGCCCCATATAGAGTGTGTCTGTGTGAGTGAGTGTGTGCCCAGCGATGGATTGGCGCCCTGTCCTAGGTGTATCTGCCCAGCGCCCGAAACGTTCTCCCCTGGATGGGCATGGGGAACCCCACCACGACCCTAATAGAGGATAAAGCGGAAGATAATGAATCTTAAAATGGCTGGACTACAGTTTGGAATTGTAGAACTACACCGTCCATCTTTACAGTAAGTGAAACACAAAAAAGGGGCGTGGTCTACATTTTGACTGGTTCTGTAATGACACACGAGCCGATTCATATCACTTAAGTTTATTAAATTAATAATTCATTAAACAATTTATTTACATTTACATTTACATTTAGTCATTTAGCAGACGCTTTTATCCAACGCGACTTACAAATGAGAACACCACAAGTCAGAAGCCATGGAGAAAACCAACTATACTGTAAGTTCATCAACCTGATTGTTATTCGAAGCTGCGCCCCCCCCCCCTTTTTTTAATTTTTATAACAGGTATTTGTTAAATAGATGCGTCTTAAGTAGTTTCTTAAAACTGTTTAAAGATTCTGCCTTACGGACAGAGTTGGGAAGATCGTTCCACCATGTTGCAGTGGTGAACGCCACAGAATGAGAATCAGCTCCTCGGTGAGGTGGAACCGCCAGGCGGCAATCATCACTGGAGCGAAGTGAACGAGTCGGAGTGTATTTTGAAAAGATAGAGTGAAGGTAGGAGGGAGAAGATCCAGAAATGGTTCTGTATGCCAGAGTCAGCGACTTGTACTGAATGCAGCAGCTACAGGAAGCCAATGGAGCGAAGTGAGTAATGAGTAATGGAGTGACATGAGTTCTCTTGGGGGTTAAACACGAGTCGGGCTGCAGAGTTTTCAATCAGTTGAAGAGGTCTGATGGTGGAAGTTGGGATACCGGCAAGTAGTGCATTACAATAATCAAGCCGGGATAGGACGTGGGCTTGAACAAGCAGTTGGGTAGCATGTTCAGTCAGAAAGGGTCTGATCTTCCTTATGTTGTAAAGAAGGAATCTACAAGAACGGGCGGTTTTGAGAACATGATCAGAGAGTTTAAGGTGGGAGTCTATTGTGAACCCAAGGTTCCGGACCGAATCAGTTGGGGAGATTGTGGAGCCATCAATTTGGAAGGTCAGGTTGTGATGGATTGAGGGTTTAGCAGGGATAATGAGAAGCTCTGTTTTTCCTAAGTTTAATTTGAGATGACGGGCCTTCATCCAGACAGATATGTCGGAGAGGCGGGCAGATACCCGATTTGAGATGGTGGTGTCATCAGGGGCAAAAGACAGATGAAGTTGAGTGTCATCAGCATAGCAGTGGTAAGAGAAACCATGCGCCTGGATGACTGTGCTCAGTGATGTCATGTAAAGAGAGAAGAGGAGAGGACCAAGTAAAGAGCCCTGAGGCACACCAGTGCGTACTTGGTGAGAGTTAGAGATCTCCCCATTCCATGACACTTTGAAGGTCCTTCCTGTGAGATAGGATCGAAACCATTCAAGGGTCGTGCAAGAAAAGCCTAATTCAGCTAGAGTGGACAGTAGAATCTGATGATTTACTGAATCAAAAGCTGCAGAAAGGTCTAACAAAATGAGGACCGAGGATTGAGATTTGGCTTTGGCAGATTTAAGTCAATTTGAGTCAATCACAGAGAGTAACGCTGTCTCCGTGGAGTGACCACATCTAAAACCGGACTGATTGGGATCAAGGAGATTATTCTGATTAATAAATTTGGAGACCTGTGTGGATACCACCCGTTCAAGTGTTTTAGAAAGAAAGGTAAAAGAGAAACAGGTCTGTAGCTCTCGACCAGATTTGGGTTGAGCGTAATTTATGAATAAGGCAACACGCTGGCTTAGTGGTTAAGCACGTTCTCCTCTCAGTGCTAGGGATTCCCGGTTCGAATCCCCATCTGGGTGGAGTTTCCATGTTCTCCCCGTGTCTGTGTGGGTTTCCTCCGGGTTCTCCGGTTTCTTCCCACAGTCCAAAAACATGGATCAAGTCGATTGAATTCTCCAAATTGCCCCATATAGAGTGTGTCTGTGTGAGTGAGTGAGTGCCCAGCGATGGATTGGTGCCCTGTCCTGGGTCTATCTGCCCAGCACCCGAAACGTTCTCCTCTGGATGGGCATGGGGAACCCCACCGCGACCCTAATAGAGGATAAAGCGGGAGATAATGGATGAATGAATTTATGAATACTATGCAAAGCTATTTTAGTTCTTAACAGCGAACAGGAAATGAAAACGACCGTCTTGATGTCATCGTACGAAGAATTAACGATATTAAAAAATAAATGCAATACATTTTTAAGTGTAAAGACCCACGCGTGTCATCCAGTCTTATTGCTACGATGATGTACGGAACGATAGGGTGGTTTAGTGGGTAGCACGTTAGGACCGATTCCCGGTTGGAATCCCCATCTGGGTGGAGTTTCCATGTTCTCCCTGCGTCTGCGTGGGTTTCCTCCGGGTTCTCCGGTTTCCTCCCACAGTCCAAAAACATGGATCAAGTCAATTGAATTCTCCAAATTGCCCCATATAGAGTGTGTCTGTGTGAGTGAGTGTGTGTCCAGCGATGGATTGGCGTCCTGTCCTGGGTGTATCGGCCCAGCGCCCGAAACGTTCTCCCCTGGATGGGCATGGGGAACCCTCCTTGCTTGCTATGTAAGTGCTTTGGATAAAAGTGTCTGCTAAATGACCAAATGCAAATGTAATGTAATAAAACAAGTAGTGCTAGTCCTTAAATCTGATTGGCTGAGCCGTTTGTCCAGCCGTGGCGTTATTGACACCTCTGAGCGCTTCGACAGTACTGTACATTATTTTAAAATCATAAAATACAGATTGGCGGCACGGTGGCTTAGTGGTTAGCACGTTCGCCTCTCAGCACTAGGGATTCCCGGTTCAAATCCCCATCTGGGTGGAGTTTCCATGTTCTCCCCGTGTCCGTGTGGGTTTCCTCCGGGTTCTCCGGTTTCCTCCCACAGTCCAAAAACATGGATCAAGTTAATTGAGTTCTCTAAAAATTGCCCCATATAGAGTGTGTTTGAGTGTGTGAGTGTGTACCCCATGCCCATCCAGGGGAGAACATTTCAGGCGCTGGGCAGATACACCTAGGACAGGACGCCAATCTATCGCTGGACACACACAGACACACTCTATATGGGGCAATTTGGAGAATTCATCAAGGACTTGATCAGTGCTTCTCAAATAGTGGGGCGTGTGGTGCATGGGGGGGGGGGGGTGCATAACAAGAAATCACAGGGCAAGTGATATTAAGTGAACTGAACAAATTTGTTTCTGTTACAAACTAAAAAACAAAGTTAATAAAATGATTCTTAAATAAATAAAATGAATAAAATAAATAAAATGATTAATAGGGCGGCACGGTGGCTTAGTGGTTAGCACGTTCGCCTCTCAGCACTAGGGATTCCCGGTTCGAATCCCCATCTGGGTGGAGTTTCCATGTTCTCCCCGTGTCCGTGTGGGTTTCCTCCGGGTTCTCCGGTTTCCTCCCACAGTCCAAAAACATGGATCAAGTTAATTGAGTTCTCTAAATTGCCCCATATAGAGTGTGTTTGAGTGTGTGAGTGTGTACCCAGCGATGGATTGGCGCCCTGTCCTGGGTCTATCTGCCCAGCGCCCGAGACGTTCTCCCCTGGATGGGCATGGGGAACCCCACCGCGACCCTAATAGAGGATAAAGCGGGAGATAATGAATGAATGAATGAATGAAAATGATTAATAAGGATACATTGTTATAAAAGAGCTGTATTTATAACAAATTTATAGACAAATCATACTACAGCGGGCGTGTGAAAATACTTCTTCACCCCATTTTTGATAAATTTGGGGGGATAGATCATGTGTGGGGGGCGCAAAATGTTTTCTTCTTCCTAGGGGGGGCAGAACAAAAAATAATTGAGAATCACTGGACTAGATCCATGTTTTTGGACTGTGGGAGGAAACCGGAGAACCTGGAGGAAACCCACGTGGACACGGGGAGAACATGGGAAACTCCACCCAGATGGGGATTCGAACCGGGAATCCCTAGTGCTGAGAGGAGAACGTGCTAAACCACTAAGCCACCGTGCCACCCCGCCTAATAACACCTCATTCCAAAATCAAAAATGTATTCACATTAATGCCACACCCTTCCAAAGCTTATTGCTTCATAAATCCCCACACACCCCAAAACACTGATGGAGGAAGGAGCCTACCTCATGACCCCTGTGTAGAGCTTGGAGAGTTATTGGGTATGAAATGAGAATGGAAGCCTCGCTGATCACATGGAACACTGTGTGGAAATCCTCCAGCAGCCAGCTCCATACTGAGGGCAACTCCAGCTGATGGGAGGTGGAGACCAAGCCACAGGGGTGATTGCTTGCACCTGACGACGTTTAAAATGGCTCCTCTAATTAAACAAATCAGCTTCTGAGGCCTGATTTATCAACCTTCACAGGAGCTTCTCACTATGATGTTCATCCATCCATCCATCATCTTCTGCTTTATCCAATATTAGGGTCGCGGTGGGGTTCCCCATGCCCATCCAGGGGAGTGCTGGGCAGATAGACCCAGGACAGGGTGCCAATCTATCACTGGGCACACACTCACACTCTATATGGGGCAATTTGGAGAACTCAATTGACTCGATCCATGTTTTTGGACTGTGGGAGGAAACCGGAGAACCCGGAGGAAACCCACACGGACACGGGGAGAACATGGAAACTCCACCCAGATGGGGATTCGAACCGGGAATCCCTAGTGCTGAGAGGAGAACATGCCAACCACTAAGCCACCGTGCCACCCCACTTTGATGTTGAGGTTCATAATAATGAGACACTAAATCAGCGTGTGGTCAGCGTTCTCACCTCACAGCAAGCGTGTCCTCCCTCTTGTGGGGTTCCCATGTTCCTCTAAAGCCTTCGGGCTTCCTCTGGGAGTGTCCGTTTTATCCCACAGCATGGTTTTAAGGTGAAGTGGCTGCTATAAATTGCCCTAGTATATAGTGTGAGTGAGTGTGTGCTCAGTGATGGATTGGTGCCCTGTTCCGGGTGTATCTGCCCAACGCCCAAATCATTCTCCCCTGGATGGGCATTGGGAACCCCCCCCCGTCTTCCTCCTCCATGTGACCCTAAAAAAAGTGGTCCCAATAATGACCATTCTTTTGGGAAACAAAACTAACATGACGTGTAGTGTAGACCTGCTCATTATATGGCCCCGGGGCCAAACCGGCCCACGTGAGGTCAATGCGGGAAGTTAGAGCAGCGTACATTAAATTGAATTAGATTTCCAAATCGTAACTGCAGAGTTGATGCACCACTTTCATGGCCATCAGTCCCAGGTTCACATGCCCCCCCCCCCCACCACCCTGGCATTGGCCCTTGACCCTTGACAGTGGCATTAGACTGCACACACAAAGACATGAGAGCTCGGGCCCTAAAAATATCAGCCCACTTTCGAAGCATTTGGGGGCCCCAAGCAAAATGTCCCACCGACCCAACATCGCTCAATTATTTGGAGGGGCCCCCGGGGTAGGATTCTGATAACAGTGTTGTTGTACATTACGGGTTTGACGGAATTTAAAGGTCGCTCACATGCATTTAACGTATAGCCAGTCGTTGTCTTGGGGCCCCGGGGCCATCTCGGGGTCCTATGCAGCTGGTTGGCTTGCTTTCTTTCCCGAATGTTGGATGCGTGCGCAGACGGGCTGAGGCCGGGTCAAAGTCTGTGGTTTAATCAGCCTTATCAGCACTCGCAGGCCTGAACTCAGCTCGGTCGGCAGCTCAGGGGGACGGAACCCGGCAGGTTCTCTATGTTTACTATCGGAACAGCTTACAGAAAACCACCTGGTTCCGTGCATTACGAAACCCTCACCCGCTCCGGACTCGGCTTCTGCAATGCACCGCTTAACTGCTGAGGTGAAACCACAATCCACCACCCTAATGACGATGGTCCTGACCAATAGAGAACAGAGAACCAACAGGGGACTAACAACAACAACGCTGGAGAGTTTTAAGGCATCAGTCAAAGGTTTGGACACGCCCCCTTTTCTGCTCCACTTATTGTCCATGTTCTCAGTTCCACTTTCTGTAAAGATGGACTTTGTAGTTCTCCAATTCCACTCTGTAGTCCATCTGTTTGTGTTCTACAGTACATACTGTGTACTCTGTTCTAATGAACCCCAATAGTACCACCACAGAGCAGGGGTTATTGGGTGGGGGCATTATTCCTATCCCAGCAGTGTGACTGAGGTGGAGAACTGAAACTCCAGCAGCACTGCTGCACTAGAACCCCCTCCACCACATCAGTGTCACTGCAGAACCGACAAGAAACAATCCACCATCCAAATGATACCTGTTCTGTGATGCTGCTGACCAACAGAGAACAGGGAACCAACAACAAAGAACACAGATGGACTACAGTCTGTCATTGTAGAACTACAAAGTCCATCTATATGGTGAATGGAGGAGATAGAGGATGCAGCAAAAAGGGGGCGTGTCCAAACTTTTGATTGACAATGTATTGATAGCTGTACCTGAGTGTCCATTCATCCATTATCTTCAGCTTTATCCTCTATTAGGATCGTGGTGGGGTTCCCCATGCCCATCCAGGGGAGAACGCCTCGGGCGCTGGGCAGATACACCCAGGACAGGGCGCCAATCCATCGCTGAGCACACACTCACTCACACAGACACACTCTATATGGGGCAATTTGGAGAACTCAATTGACTTGATGCATGTTTTTGGGCTGTGGGAGGAAACCGCAGAACTCGGAGGAAACCCCACGCGGACACGGGGAGAACATGGAGACTCCACCCAGATGGGGATTCGAACCGGGAATCCCTAGCGCTGAGAGGAGAACATGCTAAACCACTAAGCCACCTGTGTCCTACACCATTAATGTAGTCTCCTGCTTTCTCTTCCTTTCAAAACCGAACTAATTACAGGAAATGAGTGCGGCTCGACCCCAGACCGAGGGCCCGGGTCTAAGGGCCCGTAGGCTTGTGGTTAAGAAACCAGCCTTGCGACCGGGAGGTCCCCGCTTCGAATCCCAGTCAATTGGGCAACGCCTCCTACACCACTGCTCACCACTGTTTTAATGCTGGGTCAAATGTGACGAATGTGTAAACACTTTATCTACTTTATGTTCTAATATTGCCCAGCGATGGATTGGCGCCCTGTCCTGGGTCTATCTGCCCAGCGCCCGAGACGTTCTCCTCTGGATGGGCATGGGGAACCCCACCGCGACCCTAATAGAGGATAAAGCGGGAGATAATGAATGAAAAAAAAAGTTCTAATATTAAAAGCTTTATTTGTATATAAATAAACTTAAACTCGTGTGGTTCCCTCACTTGCGAGAACCCTCGGGATGTACGCATCATCTTCCATCCATCCATTATCTTCTGCTTTATCCTCTACTAGGTTCGCGGGGGGGTGGGGTTCCCCATGCCCATCCATGGGAGAACGTTTTGGGCGCTGGGCAGATACACCCAGGACAGGACGCCAATCTATCGCTGGGCACACACTCACTCACACTCTATATGGGGCAATTTGGAGAATTCAATTACATTGGGTCATTTATTGGACGCTTTTATCCAAAGCGACTTACAAGGTGAGCACAGGGTTCATCACAACATCCCTGGAGCAATGAGGACCCACACTGGTAACTTCAGTGGACCTGGGATTTGAACCCCCAACCTTCAGATTGATAACCCAACACCGTGACCACTGAGCTACCACGCCCTACTTCAATTGACCTTGATCCATGTTTTTGGACTGTGGGAGGAAACCGGAGAACCCGGAGGAAACCCACGCGGACACGGGGAGGACATGGAGACTCCACCCAGATTGGGATTCGAACTGGGAATCCCCAGCGCTGAGAGGTGTAGGCATCTCCTAAACGACTAAATGTAAATGTACATAAGCGCAGACGAGGTAATTAAGACAGATTTATTCACTTTTTGAATTCAAGTGTTATGCAGGCAAGATTTCTCTCTTTTTTTTTTTTTTTTTTTTCCCATTTTCACCCACGAACATAACACATTTGTACAAAGTTATCTTTAAAAAATATTAATAATGCAGCCTTTCAGGCTTACCTCGCTAAAGGAACAACAAAAAAAAAAAAAAACCAAAAAAGAGAACGTACGTCATGAAGACCAGGAAACATCTTAGAAAAAGATTTACAAATGGGATGCCACTAGAAAAAGAACACGAGAACCAAAATCGTCGGTCATCACACGAAAAATATCACCGAAGACATCTACACTGGTACGGGTACCGACCGCTCGGCGTTAAAACTGTTACCACTGTTATGATGTCAGAGAAGGACACGTATAAATTAAAAAGCTATGGTTAAGGTTATTAAAAGAGCACGAGAAGTTAAAATCATCTAGAGCAAAAGGAAAAACGGGAGAACATGCTGCACAGGGTCCCAACAGCATTACGATACGTATTAGCAGGTCGCGAAGGGGGCAAATAGAAAGAACGATAAATAATAAATTAGATTCCAACAGCAACACAAAGAGGCCATGGGGGAGGAGGGGAGGAGGGAAGGGGGCGGGGGCACGGGGACAGGGGACGTAGAACCCATCACAAGTTTTAACTTCCACAAATCAAAAACATCACCAGACACGTTGTAAAAAACACCGAACGGACCGCGCGGGCCGGCAGAAAAGACGGCCGGCCCGCGGGCCACGACGTGGGAGCACGCGGGAGATGGATCGGGACGAGGGCGGCCGATACGAGGGAAAGGCTGAGGCGCGCATACCCATACCGGGGGCGAAAACAAGGCGGACCGGGGTAGGGATGGAGGGGGGGGGGGGCAGAAAACACGTGGACTTCAGATTAAAGGATTAAAAATGACGTCGAACCGGCCACAGTGTTTGTCCATATAAAAAGAAGCTTGTGGTCAGCTGTGTCGACTGTACATGATTTAAGGGTGTCTCGTAGTTCCCCCCCCCCCCCCGCCCTCCCCTCCCCCCCCCCCCCCCCCCCCCCCCTCCCCCCCCCCCCCCCCCCCCCCTACCCCCCCCCCCCCCCCCCGGCGACCCCCCCAACCCCCCCCCCCCCAACCCCCCATCCCCCCGCTCACTCCTCCTCTCACCCGACGCCACCCGCACCTCGGAGCGGTACTGCACTGTGTTTAAGGCATTTGTAGGACAGTTTATGACTTCGAGACACGAACAACCCATTACCCCCCCCCCTCCACCCACCCCTTAACCACCCCCCAACCCCACCCCACCCCGGTTTCTCATGAGAACTGGATTCTGTCTCTTATTTATGTAAACATGGTTTCATAAGGATTGTCTTTAAAGTATTGCTTTCATGTCACATAGCGAATATTCGGAAGCCGGGTTGGCGCTCGTTCGCCTCCTCTTTCGTGTGAGAATCCGCCAGCTCCTTCCCCAACATCGAGCGTTCCTTCGTCGGAATGTATCAACTTCTTTAAAATTCGTTCCGCGTCGTGTGCTTTTAGAACAGATTTTTTTTACATAATGCACCGTAGAACTTAAAGTATGTGGACAACCCTATTCTATAACGACCTTAGCTATGAAAGAACATTTTCCCTTCTCTTTTGTTTTATAATTGTTTTACTGATTATTCGGCCCGTGGGCCAAATCCGGCCCTCGGCCATGAGTTTAATGGGATGCTGGAAATAACACTAAATTTTGAAACACAGACACGCATTATCGGTTTATATTGTGCATGTTGTGCACATATAGATGTACAACAATATCACTTTGACCTAAACTTTGAGTTGAGTTCAACCTTAACAGATCCCGATTCTGATGTGACCCCCAAAGTCAGTTAATTGCCCAAGCTATTAGCCAATGAGGGCATGTTAGCTTCTGATCTAAAGGTATGGGGTTCAAACCTTGAGTCCATCAGGAAGCCCTTAAACATGACTATAAACACTCGATGCTACATGGTGGTGATTGTTTGTCAGTTCTGCAGTGACACCGATGTGGTGGTGGGGGGGGGTTCATTTCCCGACCTCAGTGACACTGCTGGGATAGGAATAATGCCCCCACCCAATAACCCCTGCTCTGTGGTGGTACTATTGGGGTCCTGACCATTAGAACAGAGTGAAGGGGACGCCCACAGTATGTACATCCTACAAGTATGTAGAACTACAAAGTCCACCTTTACAGGCATCGGAACTGCGATCATGGACAACAAGTGGAGCAGAAAGGGGGGCGTGTCCAAACCTTCCTCCCATACCTCCACATGAGTTGTACATCAGTAGCTGGTTTTAACATTCTAACTCAACACTGGATCTATTAGTAATGCAATTAATATAAACCTGGATTTAAAAAAGGGGCGGAGTTAAATACATCAACAATTCCCATTACCTACGATAAGCAATAAATAAAATACTGATCGATGTGATGAAAGCTGAACCGTACATAATAAATTAAACGGGTTTTTAATGATGCTTCGGACTTTCGGGTCCAAAAGGCCAAAAACGAAAGGTTTTCAGTGAACCGCCAATATATGAATATTAATAATAATTAATAATATTAAAATATTCATTCATTTATTCTCTATTTGGGTCGCGCGCGGGGGGGGGGGGGGGGGGGGGGGGGGGTTTCCCCATGCCCATCCAGGGGAGAACGTTTCGGGCGCTGGGCAGATACACCCAGGACAGGGCGCCAATCCATCGCTGGGCACACACTCACTCACACATACACACTCTATATGGGGCAATTTGGAGAATTCAATTGACTTGCTCCATGTTTTTGGATTGTGGGAGGAAACCGGAGAACCCGGAGGAAACCCACGCGGACACGGGGAGAACATGGAAACTCCACCCAGATGGGGAAGTGCTGAGAGGCGAGCGTGCCGCCCAATATTAAAATATGATTTAATAAATCATCCGTACAATGAATTTCTGCATTTGTTTGTCCACAAATTAAATGGCCCCCTTTTTTTTTAAGGTGGATATTTTAAGGTGGAACTTGCGTCCCTGTCTCTCATGTAGAACTTGGTGCAACTCTCTTAGTTTAAACATTTGTACCAGGTTAAAAAGACCATCCAAGTTCTGCCAGCGCAACCAGGTCCAGGTCTGAACCGATGGTACCAGTTACCCGGTGAACTCAACTTTAACGCCAGAAATGATCAAATAAACCTCGCAAAACAAGGCTATTATAGTGCTATAGTTGGGGAGGGTGGAGGACGGAATGGGGGAGGGGGTCTGTAACGTCTCCCGGTGTGTATAAGGGGTATAACTGTGCCATGTCCACATACTTTAAGCCATAGAGTGCATTTCGTATCAGTATTCCTGTGTAAACCATACAGACAAACGTATAAAGACACAGCCTCTTAATCCTGAAACGTACATGTTCCATTCAATCCCCGCAAAACCCAGACAACGGCACGCTTCCAACTTCGTGGGAACAGTTTGGGGAAGGCCCCTGGTTGTTCCAGCATGACCACGCCCAAGTGCACAAAGCAAGGTCGGTGTAGGGACCCTTGCCCGGCCCGACTTATAGATCCTAAGAAGACGAACCTCGACCCCTTCGAACACCCTCACATATACTGCAAGCCACAAATTCCCGCAGCCTTTTCTGAAAAAGAGCGGAAGCCGTTACGGCTGCTAAGAATAAGACGTTCTTAAGGGCCCCGCGCGGGGGCGTTCTAATAGTTTTTGTCCATATTGTGTGTGATAGGCTGAAATCTCTATGAACAGGGTGTCGTCAGGAGTGGACGTGACGCTCGGAGACGGAGTCAGCGCCGAGGAAAAGCCGAGCGAAAGCCGAGCGCACCGCTGACCCGACGCAACGAAACGAAACACCGGGGCTGGGCATCGTCCACGAATCACTAATCCACGCCGTCTCCCTAATCCTGACGGATTACACGATCACTCCGTGATCGATTTGACAAAAGGATATAGCGTTTTGTGCATAGTGACAAAGTTTAATCCTAACCAAGGACTCCTCGAAGTGGATTTTTGTACTGATACCGAGATCCGGCCTTGTGCTGCTGTAACTGAGACATACGCCATCTCTCTAACGACGGCGAGCGTATGCCGGTTAAAAACCAACCCAATTCAGAACAATACATTACTCTTTCTTATTATAATCTTTGATAATTTTACATTTTCTTTAAAAAAAAAAAAAAAAAAAAAAAAAAAAGAAATCAGATGCACTCGAAGGAACTGTCCATTGTTAATAATAATAATAATAATAATAATAATAATAATAATAATTATAATAATAAAAAAAAAGGAAACACAAACAAAAGACAGACAAATAAAAGCCAATATCGAACGTGGTGCTCTTTAGAACTCCTCCACCAAGTTGTTAGATGACGTGGGCGTGGCTGGATTCGAATCTTGAGAGATGGAGGCCACCGTGACGATTCTCGGCGAACCCAGAGCGTCCTCCACCTTGTCCTCCATGTCCTCCATGTCCTCGGTGGTCAGGATGGCCAGCGCCGCGCCTCCCTTTTTGCCCTGGTGGGTTTTGATGTGCTTTGACAGGTGATCGCTTCTCATGAATCTCTTGGAACATTCCGGACACTCGAATTTCTTTTCGCCTAAAAGAATCCAGAGGGCAGCGGTCAGCATCTCTGTACTGCTGCACAATATGCACACATACAGTACAGCAACGGGACACAAGAGGGCGTGCATTATTGCGAATAAATCACAGGAAAGAGGTGTCGTTAGGCCCGACTCATAGCGGAGTCCTCTGATTTATTCCGAATAATACACAACCTCGAATGTCTTAAAAAAACAAGGTTTAACTCGTAAATGCATTTATGAAAAACAAAATCGTTAAGAATCTGCTCTTCAGCGACATAATCTAGTCCGGTTTTTAAAGGGAACACTGATCGCTGAGCAACAGGATTCTTATTTGTCTGACAATTTAAAAAAATGCCATCTAGCGGCCAAATTACAGAACCAAATTTATAAACAACAGCCGCAACAGGATCAGTGCTCATCGGGAATGTGCTCGGCATTTATGTTAATGTATATTTTATTAGCACGCATCGATACAAAGGTGAAGAGCTCAGCGTTAACTGCTCAGCCAATCAGATTTAAGGACCCGAAAATCTGTAAACTACCTGGTTTATAAATTCATACACAACACACACACACACACACACATATGGGCGGCACAATGTCTTAGTGGTTTAGCATGTTCGCCTCTCAGCACTAGGGATTCCCGGTTCGAATCCCCATCTGGGTGGAGTTTCCATGTCCTCCCCGTGTCGGCGTGGGTTTCCTCCGGGTTCTCCGGTTTCCTCCCACAGTCCAAAAACATGGATCAAGTCAATTGAGTTCTCAAAAATTGCCCCATATAGAGTGTGTGTGTGTGTGTGTGAGTGAGTGTGTGTCCAGTGATAGATTGGCGCCCTGTCCTGGGTGTATCTGCCCAGAGCCCGAAACGTTCTCCCCTGGATGGGTATGGGGAACACACACACACTCTATAGGGGGCAATTTGGAGAACTCAATTGACTTGATCCATATATATATATATATATATATGCAATTTGTTCCAACCACACTATACACTAGTACAGAATGTTTATTGTGATTGTAATTAAGTATTTATTCCATCCATCCATCCATTATCATCCGCTTTATCCTCTATTAGGGTCGCGGTGGGGTTCCCCATGCCCATCCAGAGGAGAACATCTCGGGTGCTGGGCACACACTCACTCACACAGACACACTCTATATGGGGCAATTTGGAGAACTCAATTGACTTGATCCATGTTTTTGGACTGTGGGAGGAAACCGGAGAACCTGGAGGAAACCCACGCGGACACGGGGAGAACATGGAAACTCCACCCAGATGGGGATTCGAACCGGGAATCCCTAGCGCTGAGAGATGAACGTGCTAAACCACTAAGCCTAAGTATTTATTCATTCATTCATTATCTCCCGCTTTATCCTCTATTAGGGTCGCGGTGGGGTTCCCCGTGCCCATCCAGGGGAGAACGTCTCAGGCGCTGGGCAGATAGACCCAGGACGGGGTGCCAATCCATCGCTGGGCACACACTCACTCACACAGACACACTCTATATGGGGCAATTTGGAGAACTCAATTGACTTGATCCATGTTTTTGGACTGTGGGAGGAAACCGGAGAACCCGGAGGAAACCCACGCAGACACGGGGAGAACATGGAAACTCCACCCAGATGGGGATTCGAACCGGGAATCCCTAGCGCTGAGAGGAGAACGTGCTAAACCACTAAGCCACCGTGCCGCCTACCTAAGTATTTATTATTAAATCTGTTCTGAATCTCATGAACTGTGTCTGCGTAACCTTTTTGTATCTTGGACCTTTTTGAAATGGAAACTCTTCATCCGTCAGTGTTCCTGACGTGTAAACACTGCGAGTCATTACCCGTATGTGTCCTGCGGTGCCGCTGAAGCTCGTCGCTCCGAGTGAAACGCTTCCCACAGAAGATCCAGTTGCAGACGAAGGGCCGTTCTCCGGTGTGCCAGCGCAAGTGCGCCCGCAGGTGGGACGTCTTGCCGTAGACTTTGCCGCAGCCTTCCATGTGACACACGTGCTGCTTCTTTTTGGAAGGGTCGCTGTTGTTCCTGTGTGGAAATATAAATGGCAGCGTTGGAACTAGGGGTGTCTTCAACTAAGAATTTTCATAGTCGAATCTGATTCGTCAGATTTTCCCTATAGTCGAATTTCTATAAGCGTGGTTTTTAAAAAAGATTTTTTTTTTATGTTTTACTTGTTTTTCTGCTCATTTGGAATGTGCAACTAACTGCAGGGGGAGCTTTATTAACGTGTAGCCTATTGTTAAAGCGCACACATCATTTAAAAAAAATATTAACAGAAATTAGGATGATTTTATTTGACAAAAGGCTATATATATAACGAAAACAAAGACATTTCATGTAAAAACTAATGCTTAGCAGCAGCCATGGGCGCCCCCATGTGGTCAAAATGGTACATTCGACTATGAGGTTCATAGTCGACTACGGTTCTCCGAATCGAATCGTCGAATCAGCGAATATTGCAGCTCACCCCTAGTTGGAACCAACAAAGTCTACAAAGTCCATGAGACGGACACGAGCACTACCTACTAGGGGTGAGCTGCAATATTCGCTGATTCGACGAATCGATTCGGAGAACCGTAGTCGACTATGAACCTCATAGTCGAATGTACCATTTTGACCACATGGGGGCGCCCATGGCTGCTGCTAAGCATTAGTTTTTACATGAAATGTCTTTGTTTTCGTTATATATATAGCCTTTTTGTCAAATAAAATCATCATAATTTCTAGAAAAAAAAGGAAAAAGAAAAAAAAAAAAAAAAAAAGGTTTTCTTTTGTTAGAAAAACAAGTAAAATATAAATTTTTTTTTTTTTAAACTATGCTTATAGCACCATCTTGTGGTGAAATTTTAACTGATTCGACTATCAGTCGACTATAGGGAAAATCTGACGAATCAGATTCGACTATGAAAATCTGTAGTTAAATACAGCCCTACTACCTACAAAGACGAGCTGAATGTGTGGAACGAACTCGGACGCACCTGCCCTCGCCGTCCCTGCAGTTGGGGCAGGAACAGGCCACCCTGCGCAGCCGTTTGCTCGGCTGCCCCTCCTGCTCCGACGGGCTCTGCGCCTGGCCGAGCTGCTCCTGAATGACGGCGTTCAGGCCCGCCGTGTTGGCCAGGTTTCCCACAGTGACCGTCACCGGCGCCTGCTGGACCTTCATTCCCTCCTGACCCTGCTGCTGACCTGCAGACGGGAAGAAACAGAACACAACGCGATTACAGCCAACAAGATCCGACTAGAACGTCCCGAGCAAAGCAACGAAGAGCGGATAACGGAGAGCAAGTCCATACGTGTTCACAACTTCATAAACAATGCTGCTTTGGAATCAAAAATCACATCGTTATTAGGGATGAAAGTCTACAAGCAAACTGAGCGGCCTTGGAAACTCCAAAAGGTTCCAAAGTGGTTCCCGGCGGAAAGACCCGACACAGAAAGAGGAACCAGTCAGCAAACTGACATCTGTAACTGCTTACGGCTGAATTAGGCCGACTGACAAACTTAACCTCACCCTCCCTTAAAGCCTCGGTTTGGCTTTAGAGCGACGACGAGAGCAGATTAGAGCTAAAGACACTTTACCGACTCTGAAGAACTCTGCGGAACCCGCTTCAATATAAGGCGCATAGGAAGTCAACCGTGAATAAAGTGTTTCATGTAAATCGGGGATGGGCCGATGAATCGTTTTCGCAGATCATCACGATTTAAAACGTTTCAATTAATTAGTCGTAAGAGCTCCTCAACATCGTCATGACGACATTCATGAGAAAATCCGTATTTATTGATGGCTGAAAATTTAGACCAGATAAAGTTACACTTCCAGCAAGGTTTCATGTAAATTAGGGATGAGACGATTAATTGATTTGGCAATTAATTGTGATTTAAAATATCACAACTAATTAATCATAGAATCTCCTCAATATCGTCACGACGACATTTATAAGAAAAATGCGCATCATAACATTCGGCGTAACTTTAGATAAAAAAAAATAACTAGGGGCAGAATTCACAAGGAACAAAATAAAAAAGTTACACTTACACTTACATTTTAGCAACACATGGATATGAATATAAGCTTAAAGGAACACAGAACAACTCACACCATATTATTCATTCATTCATTATCTTCCGCTTTATCCTCTATTAGGGTCGCGGGGGGGGGGGGGTTCCCCATGCCCATCCAGGGGAGAACGTTTCGGGCGCTGGGCAGATACACCCAGGACAGGGTGCCAATCTATCGCTGGGCACACACTCACTCACACAGACACACTCTATATGGGGCAATTCGGAGAATTCAATTGACTTGATCCATGTTTTTGGACTGTGGGAGGAAAGCGGAGAACGCGGAGGAAACCCACGCAGACACGGGGAGAACATGGAAACTCCACCCAGATGGGGAATCGAACCGGGAATCCCTAGTGCTGAGAGGAGAACATGCTAAACCACTAAGCCACCGTGCCGCCCACCATATTATTCATTCATTCATTATCTCCCACTTTATCCTCTATTAGGGTTGCGGTGGGGTTCCCCATGCCCATCCAGGGGAGAACGTCTCGGGCGCTGGGCAGATAGACCCAGGACAGGGCGCCAATCTATCGCTGGGCACACACTCACTCACACACACACACACTCTATATGGGGCAATTTGGAGAACTCAATTGATTTGATCCATGTTTTTGGACTGTGGGAGGAAAGCGGAGAACGCGGAGGAAACCCACGCAGACACGGGGAGAACATGGAAACTCCACCCAGATGGGGATTCGAACCGGGAATCCCTAGTGCTGAGAGGAGAACATGCTAAACCACTAAGCCACCGTGCCGCCCACCATATTATTCATTCAATAATTCATTCATTATCTCCCGCTTTATCCTCTATTAGGGTCGCGGTGGGGGGTTCTCCATGCCCATCCAGGGGAGAACGTCTCGGGCGCTGGGTAGATAGACCCAGGACAGGGTGCCAATCCATCGCTGGGCACACACTCACTCACTCACACAGACACACTCTATATGGGGCAATTTGGAGAACTCAATTAACTTGATCCATGTTTTTGGACTGTGGGAGGAAACCGGAGAACCCGGAGGAAACCCACGCGGACACGGGGAGAACATAGAAACTCCACCCAGATGGGGATTCGAACCGGGAATCCCTAGTGCTGAGAGGTGAACGTGCTAACCACCATATTATTATTGTATATATATATATATATAAATATTAGGGCATCCACCAGAGGGTGTGATTGATGAAGAGGGCGGTGTTTAATAAATAGAGGAACCTCATCGTCAGTGGGGGTGGAGGAATGAAGGAAGTGGAAGTGTGGCTGCTTCATCGTGTTCTACAACTCCACAGATGAAGTTGGCGGTGCTGCGCGAGCGATGCTTGTGGGCCTATGAGTGACAAGCCATCGCTCAGAAACTCTAGAAAATCTATTTTTAGACACGAACTAAAACCAATGCGGCATGGCGGGTAGCATGTCCGCCTTTCGGCGCCGGAGGTGGGTCATTGTCAACACTGACGTCATAAAATAGTGTGTTCCTAAAACATCGGCGCCTCTGAAATCCACCAACCAAAAAAACAACCCAGTGCGTCTGATCCACTCACACCGGCGGAACGTCACACAACAACACGACGGTTTCTGTGAAGCGCTGAGTATGATCTACCACCCAAATCATTTAGATTTGATCGATTGAACACAGGCAGCACGGTGGCTTAGTGGTTTAGCATGTTCTCCTCTCAGCACTAGGGATTCCCGGTTCGAATCCCCATCTGGGTGGAGTTTACAGGTTCCCCCCGTGTCTGCGTGGGTTTCCTCCGGGTTCTCCGGTTTCCTCCCACAGTCCAAAGACATGGATCAAGTCAATTGAGTTCTCCAAATTGCCCCATATAGAGTGTGTCTGTGTGAGTGAGTGTGTGCCCAGCGATGGATTGGCGCCCTGTCCTGGGTCTATCTGCCCAGCGCCCGAGACGTTCTCCCCTGGATGGGCACGGGGAACCCCACCGCGACCCTAATAGAGGATAAAGCGGGAGATAATGAATGAATGAATGATTGAACACAGGCGACACGGTGGCTTAGTGGTTTAGCATGTTCTCCTCTCAACGCTAGGGATTCCCGGTTCGAATCCCCATCTGGGTGGAGTTTCCATGTTATCCCCATGTCCACGTGGGTTTCCTCCGGGTTCTCCGGTATCCTCCCACAGTCCAAAATCATGGATGAAGTCAATTGAGTTCTCCAAATTGCCCCATATAGAGTGTGTCTGTGTGAGTCCTGTACTGGGTGTATCTGCTCAGCACCCGAGACGTTCTCCCCTGGATGGACATGAGGAACGCCCCCCCCCCCCCCCCGCGACCCTAATAGAGGATAAAGCGGAAGATAATGGATGAATGAATGATTGAACACAGAACATAAGGTGACTAATATATATATATAATATTAGGGTCGGGGGGGGGGGGGGGGGGTCCCCATGACCATCCAGGGGAGAACGTTTCGGGCGCTGGGCAGACAGACCCAGGACAGGGCGCCAATCCATCGCTGGACACACACTCACTCACACACACTCTATGTGGGGCAATTTGGAGAACTCAATTGACCTTGATCCATGTTTTTGGACTGTGGGAGGAAACCAGAGAACCCGGATGAAACCCACACGGACACGGGGAGAACATGGAAACTCCACCCAGATTGGGATGCGAACTGGGAATCCCTAGCGCTGAGAGGAGAACATGCTAAACCACTAAGCCACCGTGCCGCCCTATAGTAACGATAACATGTTAATATATAACTAATTATTAGTTTGTCAAATGTATCTGATCCACTCCCAGTTTAAACAGCAAGTGACAAGAACACAGTGTAGGCATGTGCAGGGATAGGCTGCAGAAAATGATTGTATATGAATTTCCAAAAATGTTTTAAACATATAACAGCATCTTACCTTGTACCCCGGTGATGGTGAGTGGCAGCCCCTGTACCTGCACCCCAGCAGTGCCCAAGCTCGCTATGTTCACAGTGGGCACTCCGGTACCTGGGGCAATCTGCGCCGTGTTCAGCGTGATGGGCGTCCCTCCAATTGCCAGAGGTGCGATTTGCGTGAAAGCCCCGCCGCTCGGGCTGGAGGCCACCGGTGCCAGCGTGAGCTGCTGCGCCATGTTGGCGTTCTGCACCTGCACCGTCTGCCAGCTGATCTGTCCAGTGGGCGTGAGAGTGGGCGTCCGGATCAGGACCTGCGCCGGGTTCTGAAAGGCCTGCAGTTGCACGTTCTGTTGCAGAGGCTGCAGGGTCTGAGCTGGCTGCAGCTGGATGGCACCCTGGACGATCTGCTGCTGCTGGGCTTGTGCTTGCTGCTGCGGCTGCGTCTGCGTCTGCTGCGACTGCTGGATCTGGATCTGCTGGAGCAACGGGTGACTGACGATGTGGTATTGTTGCACCTGGGTCTGCTGTTCAGGCACCACCGCTTGCAGCCCGTTGGACTGGTTGGCGCCTTGGCCGTCGGAGTCCACCGACTGAGCGTGCGAGTCCTTTTGCGCCTCGGCACCCGGGTCAGACGCTACGGAGACGGACGATAACGCGGAGGCGTCCCCCGAAATGGAGTCTCCGCCGCCTGCCCCGCAGGTAGAATCCACGGAGGTCGTAATCAACTGGTTCCCATTGGCCACACCCGCGTCGCTGGACTGCACCAGCTGCACCGATCCCCCACCTGCCATGTTGTTGATGACGGGCAAGGCCAAGGTGACGCCGCCAATGTTTATGGGTATGGTGGTCACGACGGGGCCTTGCGTCCCCTGAAGAGTCTGCAGCTGGAGCGGGAAGCTGGGGCGGATCTGCAGCGGAATGGCCTGATTGGTCATGTTCTGGGAGACCACGCCGGCCGTGGTGGCTTTCGGGGGCGAGGCCAGGATGGCTTGGTTGTTTGCCGTGGAGATGAGCTGGATCTGCTCGGGCTGAACGCTCAACGTCGTGGGATTGCTCGGGTTTATCTGGATCTGCTGACCGTCGGCGGTCTGCAAGTGCGGGATCACCTGATACTGGATCCCGCCGGTGGAAGTCGGCATGTTCTGGACCTGGATTATCTGAAACTGCTGTTGCTGTTGGTGCTGCAGTTGTTGCTGCTGCTGAGGGACAGAGCCATTGTTCGTGCCAGAAGGTTTAACCTTCCGCCTCGGCGTGTTGTCGACGGGCACCACGCTGGTGCCGCCTGCCACCGTGGCCAAGCCTTGGGTCTGCAGGCTGTCCTTGGTCACTGGGGACGTGGCAGGTGAGGCAGCGATGATCTGCCAGCCGTTCCCGGCGAACTGCGCCGGGAGCAGCTCGAGCTGCTGGGGGGCGTTCTGGAGTTGCAGCAATCCTTGGCTGGGGTCAATGATGATCTGCTGCGGAACGCCGGCCTGGCCCTCTCCACCCACACCTCCGATTTTACTGCATGTGGCTGCAAGTAGAGCAAGAGGAGACGGCTGTGCATCCTGTTCTCGCACACAGACACACACACACACACACACACACACACACACACGAGTATGAGCAGATGTGGGCGGGTTCACAGGAAGAGTGGGTGGGTGTGTGTGAACCACAGCTTCTCCATTTCGGCAGGCGTACTGCTACACAGCAACGCCGATGAGACGCCGCGCACAACGGATATCGCGGCGTGGCCGAGCATTACCGTTGGAAAGAGAACCCAGTCGGCAGGTGCAGGTTAATAACCACATCTGTAATAATTGGCTTCAACGAGTTCCCTTCCGCAAACTTCACACATTTAGAGATATGCAGATGTGCCATGCGTCAATGCAATGGAGAAAAAAATCGTTTTAATTAAACTAATATTCACATCGTGCTTTTAAAATTAAAGCAAAACATACAGTGCCAGTCAAACGGCCCCCTCTCACCTCCTTTGTGCCCCACTTATACCCCCATGTTCTCGGTTCCACCCCTGGAGGGTTAAGGGTCTTGCTCAAGGACCCTGGCATTTGAACCCACTGATAGCCCGACACCCCCCATCCCATTTAATTGTGTAGTTTTAGTTTCTTTCTTGTTTCGTTGACTTACGGGCCACTTTATTAGATCCTCCTTATCCTTATTATAAAGATGGACTTTGTAGTTCTACAATTCCACTCTGTAGTCCATCTGTTTGTGTTCTACAGTAAATACTGTGTACTCTGTTCTAATGGTCAGAACCCCAGTAGTACCACCACAGAGCAGGGGTTATTGGGTGGGTGCATTATTCCTATCCCTGCATTGTCACTGAGGTGTTACTATTGGGGTCCTGACCATTAGAGAACTGAGTACACAGCATGTTCTCTGTTCTAATGGTCAGGACCCCAATAGTACCACCACAAAGCAGGGGTTATTGGGTCCCCCACCCAATAACCCCTGCTCTGTGGTGGTACTATTGGTACCATTGGTGGTAATGGTGGTACCATTAGTCCCATTAGTCCTATTAATGGTGGTACCATTAGTCCTATCCCAGCAGTGTGACTGAGGTGGAGAAATGAAACTCCAGCAGCACTGCTGCACTAGAACCCCCTCACCACATCAGTGTCACTGCAGAACTGACAAGAAACAATCCACCACCCAAATGATACCTGTTCTGTAATGCTCCTGACCAACAGAGAACAGAGAGCCCACAAAAAGAACACAGATGGACTACAGGGTGTAATTGTAGAACTACAAAGCTCCATCTAAATGGTAAGTGGAGGAAATTGACAATGGAGCAAGAAGGGGGCGTGGCCAAACAGCTGACTGGGATTAAGATTTTGGCTAAAAAGCTGCTCGGTTAATGAACGATACCTGCGATGTCGACGTTTTCCCTTTGTTGTGTTTTTCACCTCCATCCGGTTTCCCCCCATCTGTCGCCATGGCTTTTTTCTTTTGATCTGCGAAGGACACAGTTGGGGGAAAAAAATAAAT
Source organism: Corydoras sp. C115 (assembly GCA_019802505.1). Classification (NCBI taxonomy): domain Eukaryota; kingdom Metazoa; phylum Chordata; class Actinopteri; order Siluriformes; family Callichthyidae; genus Corydoras; species Corydoras sp. C115. The sequence continues at coordinate 582,192 of JAFMOC010000321.1, read as the reverse complement.
AAATAAAAAGACAGAAAATTAGAACGGCACCACTCTGCTGTTCACATCACTGCAATCCTGCACAACTAGAAATACAACTAAACTATGGACGTCCACGAGGCCATGCGGTATTTGCTGCTCTCATTGTCTCAGGAAAACCAAATTGGCTGGAGGTGGCAGGATGCGCCGGTCGATATCGCAAACATATTTAGGACCTGGTTGGGAGGACATTGTCTCATAGGAGCTTTACAGTCTTTTAAACCTAAACCTGAGATAAAGCAGAGCTAACAGTGGCAAGGAAAACCTTGGGTATCCATTTTGTGTTAAAGTAAAGACACCTTGTGAGGACCAAAGGACTCTTAATGACTTCTATAATGCAAAGTACTGGGACACCTATAAAGGTCCAAAATACCTGGGGTCCAGCCATGACCTACAAAAGGTCATATTTTAAAGCTGTTTTGTGAAATCGAGTTCAGGCTTCCATGAAGATCACCCCAGTTCTTCCATACCAACCACACAACCCACCCAGATACACCATTATGAACGTTGCTTCACACACTGGGACACAGACTGGAAGACTTAAAGGACTAATGTTGTACTCACACAACCGAAATGCATGGTCATGTGTTTGAGTGTCTACAACTAACAAGAGGTGTGTCCCTATACTTATACGTACATATAGGGCATTGTGGGTTGTGTGTCAGTCAATCAGTCAAATAAACATGCACAGTAGTGGAAATGATTCCTAAACACACCATCTTTCGGTGCTTAGGATAACGGGAACTATTTAGTTTTTGTTGAACTAGGTGTGTTCAATAAGACGTATGGATTGGGATCCCTGTAAACATGCTTAAATCAATAGACTTGTCCTTGTAAACCATATACTTTAATCTGTTCTACAAGCATGATAGAACGTTCTTATAATCAAGAGGGAAAACAGCCTGAAGCCCCTAAACACAGAGCTACCACACCAGTTTAATTGATTAATTGATCATGGGTGAGTTTGAGCACATTTATGAAAAACAGATGGGGCAGGTTACTAGTTAAGAGTAGTTAACATAATATCATGTAGGAAAAGACGCCAGCACTGATCTTTGAGAAGGTGTAATTGCTGCCCGTCAGACAAGAGGTCTTTTATCCAAAGCGTTTTAGATGTATGCCATGAAACAGCAATGACGGTTAAGGGCTCACACTGACAACATTGGTGGACTTGGGATTTGAACCTCCAACCTTCAGACTGCTGGCCTATCAACATAAAGCCTAACATTTTCTATTTTAATTCATTATCTTCCACTTTATCCTCTATTAGGGTCGCGGAAGGGGGTTCGCAAAGCCCATCCAGGGGAGAAAGTTTCGGGCGCTGGGCAGATAGACCCAGGACAGGACGCCAACCTATCGCTGGGCACACGTTCACTCACACACACACTCTACATGGGGCAATTTGGAGAACTCAATTGACTTGATCAATGTTTTTGGACTGTGGGAGGAAACCAGAGAACCCGGAGGAAACCCACGCGGACACGGGGAGAACATGGAAACTCCACCCAGATGGGGATTCGAACCGGGAATCCCTAGCGCCGAACGTGCCGCCCACTTTCTATTTTACAGTGCGAAATACTTTAAAGAAATCCATGACCGTGAGCATATTGAGTGTTAAAGGTTAAGACAGTGCCATTTAGAAAAGGCTGAACAGGTAGAGTGTGTTTGAAAAGGCTGACTGTAGAAAGACTGTGGAATCATGGCATCAGCGCTTAATTTTGCAACCAGGCATGGGAACAAACGGCAGGACACCTGGAACACGGGAACACGGGAGGATAAAGTGAAGATCTTTGGCCACAATGCATTGTCCCATCATCGCACTATATCAACCATCAAGCACAGTGGTGGCAGGTAGTCCAATAGAGAGTATTCGAGTCCAATATGATTAAATATGATGAAACCAGGGCCATGAAACGAGAACAATGATCCGAGCAGACAGTCAACTTCACAACAGGAGGTCTGAAAATTTAAAGAACTTAAGCTTCATGAGTGAGCAGTCAAAGTTCAGACCTCAACCCGACTGAAAGGCTGCGGTGGAGCTGTTCACAAACCTCAAATGTACTAAAGCCACACTGTGAAGAACCAAGGACCAAATCTCCTCCTGAATGACGCGACAGACTGATGAAGTCAAAGAGAAGCTCCTCACAAATGGCTGGCTCTTCAATAAACGATTGATATTGGTAAACACCTTGTATTGTGTCACGTGTTGCACGCAAGATTGTAGTCTGGAAGCTTGTAGTGTGGGAGACTACATTACATTTAATTTGGTCATTTAGAAGATGCTTTAATCCAAAGCAATTTACAAATATTGTAAAAATATTTATACATTTATAAAAAATATCTCAAAAACTTGGCTGAGATAAGACAGAACACATGGTGGACACATCACCCCTGGAGGGTTAAGGGTCTTGCTTAAGGAGCCACATTGGTAACTTCAGTGGGGCTGGGATTTGAACCCACACCCTTCTGATTGATAGCCCAACACCCTAAACACTGAGCTACCCCACCACCATCCTATTTAATTGTGTAGTTTTAGTTTCATTCTGGTGGCTTAGTGGTTTAGCACGTTCGCCTCTCAGCACTAGGGATTCCCGGTTCGAATCCCCATCTGGGTGGAGTTTACATCTTCTCCCCGTGTCCGCGTGGGTTTCCTCCGGGTTCTCCGGTTTCCTCCCACAGTCCAAAAACATGGATCAAGTCAATTGAGTTCTCCAAATTGCCCCATATAGAGTGTGTCTGTATGAGTGAGTGTGTGCCCAGTGATAGATTGGCGCCCTGTTCTGGGTGTATCTGCCCAGCGCCCGAAACGTTCACCCCTGGATGGGCATGGGGAACCCCCCCCCACGACCCGGATACAGGATGAAGCGAAAGATAATGGATGGATAGTTTCATTCTTGTTTGGTTTACTTACTGGCCACTTTATTAGGTCCAACTCCTTATCCATACTGTAAAGATGGACTTTGTAGTTCTACAATTCCACTCTGTAGTCCATCTGTTTGTGTTCTACAGTACATACTGTGTACTCTGTTCTAATGGTCAGAACCCCAATAGTACCACCACAGAGCAGGGGTTATTGGGTGGGGGGCATTATTCCTATCCCAGCAGTGTCACTGAGGTGGAGAACTGAAACTACAGCCGCAGAGTGAGTTTCTTTGTGCATACAATGATAGAACAGGTATCATTTGGGTGGTGGATTGTTTCTTGTCGGTTCTGCAGTGACACTGATGTGGTGAGGGGGTTCTAGTGCATCAGTGCTGCTGGAGTTACATTTCTTCACCTCAGTCACACTGCTGGGATAGGAATAATGCCCCCACCCAATAACCCCTGCTCTGTGGTGGTACTATTGGGGTCCTGACCATATTGGGGGTCCACTGTAGAACACAAACAGCTGGACTACAATTTGGAACTGTAGAACTACAAGCTCTTTCTTTTCAGTAAGTGTAAAAACAATGAGTTGGACCTAATAAAGTGGCCGGTGAGTAAGAAAACGAAACTAAAACCCCACGAGTGAACAGGATACCAAAAGTCCTCATCACCAAAACAGAACTACAACGTCTTCCTCATTTGCAGGCCGTGTCCCAAACGACCCTTTCTTCACTAGCTAGTGGACTCAAACCAGTAAACAAAAATTTTTTAACCAAAAAAAAAAAAACGTTTGTTTAGAAATAAACACGAAACAATTCGCCTGAAAGGACTTCAAAGCGCACAAACATAAAAAACGTAGATAAGACGACACTGCCATGACACCCTATTCTGACGCCCTACCAAGTGCCTTAGTGTCATTTGGGACGCGGCCTCGGTATTAACTACAGTATGTTCTATGTTGTTGTCACTTTCCAACAAACGTAACGAGGACAACAAAGAAAAGGAACCACGTACGATAGTTAAAAGTGGGGATGTGGTGTATTGCAAAGAATTATATATATATATTATATATATATATACTAGAAATAGGAGTCGTTTGAAGTTCTGACGGCTGCGAAACGAGCCGACGCGGACGTCACAATGGAAGAATAGCAACAAAAAAGGAGGGGGGTGGATTAAAAAGTTGTCCGCTGATTAAAGATTAAAGGCGGAGGATTAAAAAAAAAAAGGTGACAGGTTTGGAGGTGCGTGTTAAAGAGAGAGAGAGAGAGAGAGGCTACGAAACGAGCCGACGCGGACGTCACAATGGAAGAATAGCAACAAAAAAGGAGGGGGGTGGATTAAAAAGTTGTCCGCTGATTAAAGAGAAAAGGCGGAGGATTAAAAAAAAAAAAAAAAAAAGGTGACAGGTTTGGAGGTGCGTGTTAAAGAGAGAGAGAGAGAGAGAGAGAGAGAGAGAGAGAGAGAGAGAGAGTGGCGGGGGGGGGGGGTGGAAGGCAGACACACAGAGGGGTGGAGACGATAATACGGGAGGGAGGGTACGTACCACTCATCCCGCATTAATAAAACCGGAGAGGAGTTGTTAACGCGAAAATAGGGCCGGACGCCGTGCAGGCAGAGGCAGGCTGAAGGCCCGCGGAAGGACGGCCTATTTTCCCCCCACGAATGGCTGCTGCCGCTGGTGCGCCGCCCGCCCGCCGCACATACGCACCGGAGCGCCGCGCAGCGCCGCGCCGCGCCGCACGCACAGACCCGCCCGCCCGCCCGCCAGGAAGGGCGGTACCAACCCAATTCAGCCCCGATAACGCGGCGCCGATGTGCACGTTACCTCCTGGGCCCCTCCTGTCCGGTCCTCCGCGTCCCCCACTCGCCAGTTGCTTATTTTGCGCCGATCCGGAATAAAGCGCAAATCCAACGAAACGCAAATCCAAGTTAACGCTTGTCGCTCCGCGAAGCTCCTCCCACTCGCATTTAAATACCAAGTATGCGCCCTCGACCCCGCGCTCCGTGCGCGCCCGGCACTCCGACACCCGCTCTTTCATGCACTGTGGCCGATATTTAAGAAATAAATATATAATAATAATAATATTTTTTTTTATTCCCGGGCTCTAATGCATTTGCGCTGCACTAAGGGAAAAAAAAAAACAAACTATGGCTTTGTGGGCGGTTGCTTTCCGCCCACATATTCAGATTGGACGCCAACCGTCCAACGCGCGGGGGCTTCTGGGAAACGTAGTTTTGCCGCCGTCGTACTGCACGCGTTGGGACGGGACAATCAGACGGCCGATGAGCACGCGTCGGGATAGGACGGGGGGCAATAAACAGCGTGTTATGACCACGTGGGCGTGTTTGGCGCCATAGGGAGACGCGTTAGATCTGCTTTTTTGGGGTGCGTTTGCCCCTAAATGGACCACGTGTCCCAGAGCGCATTGCGCGCATTGCGCGCAGCCCCGCCTCTAGGGGGTGTTATCATGCTCGGTTGAAGGGAATGAAGAAAGGCGGTGCCTTGTGCCATGTGGGGGTTGGGCAAAAAGAAACGGGTGGGGAAAACGGACTTTTTTTTTTCTGCCCCTCGTAATGCATTCCTTTTTTTTTGGGAAATGCCAAAAAAAAGGAGTTGCCAAAATTGGGGTTGATTAATAATAGAAGTGGCGGCACGGTGGCTTAGTGTTTAGCATGTTCTCCTCTCAGCACTAGGGATTCCCGGTTCGAATCCCCATCTGGGTGGAGTTTCCATGTTCTCCCCGTGTCTGTGTGGGTTTCCTCCGGGTTCTCCGGTTTCCTCCCACAGTCCAAAAACATGGATCAAGTCAATTGAGTTCTCCAAATTGCCCCATATAGAGTGTGTCTGTGTGGGTGGGTGTGTGCCCAGCGATGGATTGGCGCCCTGTCCTGGGTGTATCTGCCCAGCGCCCGAGACGTTCTCCCCTGGATGGGCATGGGGAACCCCACCGCGACCCTAATAGAGGATAAAGCGGGAGATAATGAATGAATAATAATAGAAGTGCAGATTATGTGGAACGTGGGAGCTTCTGATGTTATATAAGGTATAGGACGAGCAGGCTCGAGACTCATTTCAAGTTTATTGTCAAAAATGAGACACTAATAATTATAATAAATAAAAAAAAACTAGTTCCAATCCTGGAGGGTTAAGGGCCTTGCTCAAGGACCCTGGGATTTGAACCCATAACCTTCAGACTAGTAGCCAAACACCGCCATTCCATTCCATTCATTCATTCATTCATTCATTATCTCCCGCTTTATCCTCTATTAGGGTCGTGGTGGGGTTCCCCATGCCCATCCAGGGGAGAACGTTTCGGGCGCTGGGCAGATACACCCAGGACAGGGCGCCAATCCATCGCTGGGTACACACTCACTCACACAGACACACTCTATATGGGGCAATTTAGAGAACTCAATTGACTTGATCCATGTTTTTGGACTGTGGGAGGAATCCGGAGAACCCGGAGGAAACCCATGCGGACACGGGGAGAACATGGAAACTCCACCCAGATGGGGATTCGAACCGGGAATCCCTAGCGCTGAGAGGCGAACGTGCTAAACCACTAAGCCACCGTGCCGCCCCAATCCAATTTAATTGTTTAGTTTTAGTTTCGTTCTGGGCACGGTGGCTTAGTGGTTAACATGTTCTCTTCTCAGCGCTAGGGATGCCCGGTTTGAATCCCAATCTGGGTGGAGTCTCCATGTTCTCCCCGTGTCCGCGTGGGTTTCCTCCGGGTTCTTCGTTTTCCTCCCACAGTCCAAAAACATGCATCAAGGTCAATTGAATTCTCCAAGTTGCCCCATATAGAGTATGTTTGTGTGAGTGAGTGAGCGTGTGCCCAGTGATAGATTGGCACCCTGTCCTGGGTGTATCTGCCCAGCGCCCGAAACGTTCTCCCCTGGATGGGCATGGGGAACCCTCCCCCCCCACACAGCGACCCTAATAGAGGATAAAGCGGAAGATAATGGATGGATGGGATGAAAATGACAGGAAGTTGCAAATTGGCCCATTTTTCCCCAAACCAATCGGTTTATATACTGGTTTGTAATTTGACTTATAGAGGTTCATCTGAAGTTGAAGCAACATCATATAAAGGTCTGAGAGAGAACCCACTTGAGTGAGTAGTGATAACCTGAACAAACATCCCCTGGTGGGCACGTTAGTCACAGCTTCATGGGGAACTACATGGAAACATTTCGTTTTTTTATCTCATCTCATTGTCTTGACGTCTTAATCCTCTACTAGGGTCGTTTGTGTGTGTGTGTGTGTGTGTGTGTGTGGGGGGGGTTCCCCATGCCCGTCCAGGAGAGAACTTTTCGTGTGCTGGGCAGATACACCCAGGACAGGGCGCCAATTCATTACTGGGCACACACTCACACAATATCAAGGTAAATTTAAGCAGCCGATTCACCTTGAATACATGTTTTTAGACTGTGGGAGGAAACAGGAGAACCCAGAGAACAAAGGAACATGTGAAGAACATGGAAACTCCACCCAGATCAGGATTCAAACCTAGATCCCCAGAGCTGAGAGGCGGACGTGCTTACCAATATGTCACTGCAACGCCCTCATGAAAACATTCTCATCTCATCTCATCTCATTATCTTCCACTTAATATATAATGAACTAGCTTCCTATACAAGGAACTAGGAGCATGGAGGGTTTGGTTCCCCATGCCCATCCTGGGGAGAACTTTTCGGTTACTATGCAGATACATCCAGGACAGGACGCCAATTCATCAATGGTCACACACTCACTCACACAGAAACAATCACACACTATACTGTATAGGTCAATTCACCTTAAATCCATATTTTTAGACTGTGGAAGGAAACAGGATAACCAAGAGAAAACCCAAGTGAACACGTGGAGAACATGGAAATTCCACCCAGATTGGGATTCGAACCTAGATCCCCAGAAAACATCGTCTCATGTCATCTCATTATCTTATGCTTAAAACTCTTCTAGGAGCTTGGGTCACAAGGGGGTTCCTCCTGTCCATCCAAGGGAGAACATTTTAGGTGCTGGGTGCCAATTCATAAAAGGGCACACACTAACTCACACAGAAACACACACACACACACACAATATAGGGGCAATTTAAGTGCAGCCAGTTCACCTAAATCCATGTTTTTGGACTGCAGGAGGAAACCAGAGAACCCGGAGCAAACCCACAGGGACACGGGGAGAACGTGGAAACGCCACCCTGACCAACTCACAAAAGGATGTCATAAAATCTCCTGCAGTTGGGGATGTGTACCTGTCCTAATGCTTTCGTTTAAATTGTAACATACAGTTTCAATATTATTGGATTTCAGTGCTAAATGTTAAAAGATTATTTTTAATGGACTTATCGGTCATAAAAATACAACTAATTTCACACTTAATTTCCACTAATAATTGATTTAAACAATTACGATGGGTAGCTGTTTTTAAAGCTTAACACGGTAATCAATTGAGCTTTAAATCGGGAAATGGACAGAGCACCTGTGGTGAATATTAATGGAGAAAAATAATTTTCAGGGAGTTTTTTGTCTTGTTCGTTTGATTTGGTTCTTTTTTTGGTTCAAATTTATTTAGATTTTATTTAAGAATTTTTTTAAAAATTCAATTACAGCATATACAGTGAATCTGGGGCAGCACAGTGGCATAGTGGCCAGGATGTTTTCATGTGGGTGGCATGAGGTGGCGCCGTGATTTCGTCTGCCTCTCAGCGCTGGGGATTCAGGTTTAAATAATGATCTGGGTCGAGTTCTCCTCATGGATTTTCTCCAGGTTTTCCGTTTTCCTCCCAAAATTCGAATACATAGATTCAAGGTGAAATGCCTGCTTTGAATTGCCCCATATAGTGTATGTGTGTGTGTGTGTGTGTGTGTTAACAGCAATATATTGGCGCCCAGTCCTGGGTGTATCTGCTTAGTGCCTGAAACTTCTCCATTGTATGGCCATGAGGAACCCACCCTGCGACCCTAGTATAGGATTAAGCACAAGATACTAAATGATAAATTAATTGCCCCTACATAGTGTGTGTGTGTGTGTGTGTGAGTGACCCAGCGGTGGATTGGCACACTGTCCTGGGTGTATCTCCCTAGTGCCCAAAACGTTCTCCCCTGGATGGACATGGGGAACCTCTAACCTAGCTAGGATTAATGCTCTTGATCTGATTTTTTAATTAAATAGAACGTAAGTTAAAGTTGGGCGGCACGGTGGCTTAGTGCTCAGCATGTTCTCCTCTCAGCTCTAGGGATTCCCGGTTCGAATCCCAATCTGGGTGGAGTTTCCATGTTGTCCCCTTGTCCGCGTGTCCACACAGTTTTTGGACTGTGTCCCACAGTCCAAAAACATGGATCAAGGTCAATTGAGTTCTCCAAATTGCCCCATATAGAGTGTGTTTGTGTGAGTGAATGAGTGTGTGCCCAGTGATAGATTGGCGCCCTGTCCTGGGTGTATCTCCCTAGCGCCCAAAACGTTCTCCCCTGGATGGACATGGGGAACCTCTAACCTAGCTAGGATTAATCAGAAGATATTGATGGTATGGAATAGTATATATTCTTACACAACAATGCTCTTGATCTGATTTTTTAATTAAGTAGAACGTAAGTTAAAGTTGGGCGGCACGGTGGCTTAGTGCACAGCATGTTCTCCTCTCAGCACTAGGGATTCCCGGTTCGAATCCCAATCTGGGTGGAGTTTCCATGTTGTCCCCTTGTCCGCGTGGTTTTCCTCCGGGTTCTCCGGTTTCCTCCCACAGTCCAAAAACATGGATCAAGGTCAATTGAGTTCTCCAAATTGCCCCATATAGAGTGTGCTTGTGTGAGTGAATGAGTGTGTGCCCAGCGATGGATTGGCGCCCTGTCTTGGGTGTATCTGCCCAGCGCCCGAAACGTTGTTCCCTGGATGGGCATGGGGAACCCCCCCCCCACCCAGTAGAGGATAAAGCGGGAGATAATGATTGGATGGATGGGTAAGTTAAAGTTTATTTATTTACAATAATACATTGTCTTAAATATATATAGGGCAGCACGGTGGCTTAGTGGTTTAGCACGTTCGCCTCTCAGCGCTAGGGATTCCCGGTTCGAATCCCCATCTGGGTGGAGTTTCCATGTTCTCCCCGTGTCTGCGTGGGTTTCCTCCGGGTTCTCCGGTTTCCTCCCACAGTCCAAAAACATGGATCAAGTCAATTGAATTCCCAAAATTGCCCCATATAGAGTGTGTGTGTGAGTGAGTGTGTGCCCAGCGATGGATTGGCGTCCTGTCCTGGGTGTATCTGCCCAGAGCCCGAGACGTTCTCCCCTGGATGGGCATGGGGAACACCCCCCCCCCAATAGAGGATAAAGCGGGAGATAATGATTGGATGGATGGGTAAGTTAAAGTTTATTTATTTACAATAATATATATATATATATATATATATATATATATATATATATATATATATATATATATATATATATATATATATATTTATATATATATTTTTTTATATATATCTTTTTTGCCCCCTAAAACTAAGCTAAACCGAAGTGGCGGGAAAGACAACAGACATTTTGCTATTAGATAGTTAATGACATGTTTGTCCACAAGGGGGGAGTATAGGATTTGAACAAGTAGCCCATCATGACACGATAACGCGATTAATGGAGACCACTGAGCACAAGCCTCCACTCACCGAGTTTAAATCTAAGTTTAATTCTGAGGTAAAGCAGGAATACACTGGGTCTCAGTCCAGAGTTCCTCTGGAACCAAACACGTGGCTGGAACTTTCCCACAATGTGCTTTACTTAAAAACATTTGATAGCTAAGACAATGTGGACCTAAAACGTCATCAGACTTTTACTGAAGTTTGAATATTTGCTAAAAAGAATTCAGTTAGAAGGCGGCACGGCGGTTTAGTGATTAGCATGTTCTCCTCTCAGCACTAGGGATTCCCGGTTCGAATCCCCATCTGGGTGGAGTTTCCATGTTCTCCCCGTGTCTGCGTGGGTTTCCTCCGGGTTCTCCGGTTTCCTCCCACAGTCCAAAAACATGGATCAAGTCAATTGAATTCTCAAAATTGCCCCATATAGAGTGTGTGTGTGTGAGTGAGTGTGTGTCCAGCAATGGATTGGCGCCCTGTCCTGGGTGTATCTGCCCAGCGCCCAAGACGTTCTCCCCTGGATGGGCATGGGGAACCCCACCGCGACCCTAATAGAGGATAAAGCGGGAGATAATGAATGAATGAATTCAGTTAGATAAATATTACAAGAAATGTAATCATATTCATTCATTCATTATCTCCCGCTTTATCCTCTATTAGGGTCGCGGTGGGGTTCCCCATGCCCATCCAGGGGAGAACGTCTCGGGCGCCGGGCAGATAGACCCAGGACAGGGCGCCAATCCATCGCCGGGCACACACTCACTCACACAGACACACTCTATATGGGGCAATTTGGAGAATTCAATTTACTTGGTCCATGTTTTTGGACTGTGGGAGGAAACCGGAGAACCCGGAGGAAACCCACGCAGACACGGGGAGAACATGGAAACTCCACCCAGATGGGGATTCAAACCGGGAATCCCTAGCGCTGAGAGACGAACGTGCTAACCACTAAGCCACCGTGCCGCCTATGTAATCATATCAACTATAATAATAAAAAAAAAATGGTCAAAGTATGTGCACTTTCAGTATTAGCAGTCCTTCATACAAATATGTATTTTAAATCTATCAAAGTCTGATATTTGCAACACTTTTGAAGACCAGAAATCAGCAAAATGGACCCAGAGACATGTTGATTATGCAAATTAGGTTGGACGATGTTATGACATCATCTCTACCACCATCCAATAGTCAGACAGATATTCTTCAATCTTTACCCCAATGCAGGAATAGTCAACCAGTGAAGATCACTCCAAAAGTAACATGTTTAATAGTTATGACATTACAGAGAGCCACAGAATAAGGTTGGATTTGTAGGATCAGACGCCGATGTTGGACAAGAGGCTCACAGCTCACGACCTCCATTTCAATTCATCATGTTATTTGATGGAATTCTCTAAGGGCCTATCAAGTTCTTGAAGACAAACCTAACCCAATTATGCTTTATGGACTTGCTATGATTGCATGCTGAAACTAAAAAAAGGCCTTCCCCAAATGTCCTCCCAAAGGTGAAAGAACCCATGAAAGTGGAACTGAACAAAACTCCTGAATTTAATGATAAAGAATCTTCTGTCAGTACTTAAGTCCATACGCTGTACGTTAGGTTGAACTACTGATAAGATACTTTTAGACTTTTGTCTTTGTTTATAATTTTTTCTCTCTAAATTTTAAAGATCCAGAATGACTTAACAGAGACGACTTATTATTATTTTTTAAAATAAAACATATAGGGCGGCACGGTGGCTTAGTGGTTAGCACGTTCGCCTCTCAGCGCTAGGGATTCCCGGTTCGAATCCCCATCTGGGTGGAGTTTCCATGTTCTCCGCGTGTCCTCATGGGTTTCCTCCGGGTTCTCCGGTTTCCTCCCACAGTCCAAAAACATGGATCAAGTTAATTGAGTTCTCTAAATTGCCCCATATAGAGTGTGTTTGAGTGTGTGATTGTGTACCCAGCGATGGATTGGCGCCCTGTTCTGGGTGTATCTGCCCAGCGCCCGAGAGGTTCTCCCCTGGATGGGCATGGGGAACCCCACCGCGTCCCTAATAGAGGATAAAGCGGGAGATAATGAATGAATGAATGAATAAAACATATACCAGACACTTATCATTTACCCGCTGAAACATATAAATACTCCATCCATCCATTATCTTCCACTTTATCCTATATTAGAGTCGCAGGGGGGGGGGGTTCCCCATGCCCATCCAGGGGAGAACGTCTCGGGCGCTGGGCAGATACACCCAGGACAGGGCGCCAATCTATCGCTGGGCACACACTCAAACAAACACACTCTATATGGGGCAAACTCAATTGACTTGATCCATGTTTTTGGACTGTGGGAGGAAACCGGAGAACCCGGAGGAAACCCACGCGGACACGGGGAGAACATGGAAACTCCACCCAGATGGGGATTCGAACCGGGAATCCCTAGCGCTGAGAGGCGAATGTGCCGACCAATAGAGCCACCGTGCTGCAAAATAAAAAAAAAGGCCATGACTAAAAAAGATATCGGGTAAAAACAGGTTGAAACACTTCTCTACTCAGGGTTGAAAGAGGACATCGTGACCTATAAATCACACACACACACACACACACACACACACACACACACACACACACACACGGAAATGATTGAGTAACTGTGGAAGTAATAAATGATGAACAAGACATTGACATGTTTTATATACATACGCATAAATACCCCCCCCCCCACACACTTTTGTATTTAAGCATTGTGGGGACTTTACATAGACTTCCATTCATGTGATAGGGATTTTTCCAAACCGTAATTATAAATATTACTATCTTAACATAAATATAATGTAAACCTATAACCATATAACATGATTTGAGTTTTAAAATGAAATGTGAGTGAAAAAAATGGTTTTTGTCCAGATATATAAAAACACACGTGTTTTTATATATCTGCCCATCCAGGGGACCAGGGGAGAACGTTTCGGGCGCCTGGCAAACACACCCAGGACAGGGCACCAATCTATCGCTGGGCAAACACTCACTCACACAAACACACTCTATATGGGGCAATTTGGAGAATTCAATTGACCTTGATTCATGTTATTGGACTGTGGGAGGGAACTGAAGAACACGGAGGAAACCAACGTGGACAACGTATTCATTCATTCATTCATTCATTATCTCCCGCTTTATCCTCTATTAGGGTCGCGGTGGGGTTCCCCATGCCCATCCATGGGAGAACGTTTCGGGCGCTGGGCAGATACACCCAGGACAGGATGCCAATCTATCACTGGGCACACACTCACTCACACAGACACACTCTATATGGGGCAATTTGGAGAACTCAATTGACTTGATCCATGCTTTTTTTTTGGATTGTGGGAGGAAACCGGAGAACCCGGAGGAAACCCACGCAGACACAGGGAGAACGTGGAAACTCCACCCAGATGGGGATTCGAACCGGGAATGTGTGTGTTTGTGTGTGTGTGTGGGGCTTAGTGGCTTAGTGGTCAGCACGTTCTCCTCTCAGCACTATGGATTCGAATCCCAATCTGGGTGGAGTTTCCATGTCCTCCCCGTGTCCGCGTGGGGTTTCCTCCGGGTTCTCCGGTTTCCTCCCACAGTCCAAAAACATGGATCAAATCAATTGGGTTCTCCAAATTGCCCCATATAGAGTGTGTCTGTGTGAGTGAGTGTGTGCCCAGCAATAGATCGGCGCCCTGTCCTGGGTGTATATGCCCAGCGCCCGAAACGTTCTCCCCTGGATGGGCATGGGGGAACCCCCCCCCCCCCCCCCCGCGACCCTAATAGAGGATAAAGCTGGAGATAATGGATGAAAAATGATATGTATGTATACCCAAACACACACAAACAGACAAATTTATATAGTTATCGTACATAACTAGTTTATATATATTAAACAAAACAAACACACACACACACACACACACACACTTATTATTAATCTCCATGTAAACACACTCAGCAAGTCAGAAGATGTTTCGATGCCGCAGTCAAAACAAGGCAATAAAATTCCAGCTGCTTTTCCGTCACACCTGAATGTGAAGCAGGCATTCATGAATGAACGTTGTAACCTACTTCTCATTGTAAAATAACGTTGCGCGAGCGTGTGCGTTAGTGTGTGCAGGTTCGGCGTCTCGGTGTCTCGCTCTCCCGCAGGTGAGACTCGAGGTGATTCGGGTGCATGTGAGAGCGTGTTTTTCGGCGGCCTGCCCCGTTGTTCGTGAAGCGAGTTCGTTCCCCCCCCCCCCTTCGCAGCCATGTGTTGACAGGTCAACATAAACTCATTCCTGCCAACCCACAACGCCGTGTGTGCGTTCCGCGCCAGGGCAGGTGATCCTGTCAGCAGGTGGATGAATGGATTTTCAGGCAGAGTGCGAAAATTCATTCATAAACGCAGGCCAATTCGATGCCCCATTCATCTCTCGCCTTTTATTTTTCAGCCGTCTCATGTCTCTCATGTCTCTCCACCGGTGTTTTTGTTTTCCCCTTTCAGCTTTCATCACTGTGTGCGAGTAAAGGCACAGTGCATGTGATGTAACAGACCTGCTATGTCTCCGTCACGTCCCTCGGGCTAGGGCCAATTATTTAAATGGCATTTGAAACTGAGGAGAGACTTGTGTGTGTGTGTGTGTGTGTGTGTGCACATTTAAGAATGAGAACCAGGGGTGCCAGCAGTAACCGCATGTTAAAAGATAAGTCCCTGGGCGAATAACCACAGGAATGTGTGCATCCTGATTTATTGGGGAATAACACGACTTCCTTACCCGGAAAAGCTCTCAGTTATAATCACTGAAGGCGGAGGCTGTGTGCGTACGAGAATGTACTGTGCGTGATGCAGCTTGTCAAAAGTTGGCGTTTATTGACTGCGCCGTGTGTCTCTTGCCAGTGTCGGTTGTCGTTTCTGTGATACCTGTGTTACTTATGCCAACCGCCACCTATGTTTTTTCCATGCTCTTTCGCTGTTCATGTGTAAACCTTTGTCAAGTTTGGATATGATTTATGGGCGGCGCCGTGGCGCATTGATTGGCACTCTCGCCTCACGGCGAGTAGGTCCTGGGTTCGGTTCTCATTAGAGCAGATAAAGTATCTATGTGGAGTTTGCATGTTCTTCTCATGTCTGCGTGGGGAGTTTAAAGAACAGTAAGTGGGTGAACTGGTCATCTTAGAAGGTGATCTGTGGCTCTGTCCGGAGATCAGCCTGGTGACTTTTTTCCTATGGGTTCCTTTTCTTAATAAATAGGTGGCTCAATAAGCACTTTAGTATAAAAAAAAATATATATAAAAAAAAAAAAAAAAAAAAAAAAAAAAAAAATATATATATATATATATATATATATATATATATATATATATATATATATATATATATATATATATATATATATTCTCCAAATTGCCCCATATAGAGTGTGTATGTGCCTGTGTGAGTGAGTGTGTGCCCAGTGATGGATTGGTGCCCTGTCCTGGGTGTATCTGCCCAGCGCCCAAAACGGAAACGTTCTCCCTTGGATAAACATGGGGAACCCCCCTGCAGATATATCCCATCCATTATCTTACGCTTCATCCTATATCAAGGTCGCGGGGGGGGGGGGGGTCCCCCAATAAACACGCAAAATATAAATATATATATATAAAATCAAGTTTACATCTTACCCAGCGATGGATTGGCGCCCTGTCCTGGGTGTATCTGCCCAGCGCCCGAGACGTTCTCCCCTGGATGGGCATGGGGAACCCCACCGCGACCCTAATAGAGGATAAAGCGGGAGATAATGAATGAATGAATGAAAAGTTTACATCTGGGTGGCACGGTGGCTTAGTGGTTTACCACGTTCTCCTCTCAGCACTAGGGATTCCCGGTTCGAATCCCCATCTGGGTGGAGTTTCCATGTTCTCCTTGTGTCCGCGTGGGTCTCCTCTGAGTTCTCCGGTTTCCTCCCACAGTCCAAAAACATGGATTAAGTTAATTGAGTTCTCTAAATTGCCCCATATAGAGTGTGTTTGAGTGTGAGTGTGTACCCAGCGATGGATTGGCGCCCTGTCCTGGGTCTATCTGCCCAGCGCCCGAGACGTTCTCCCCTGGATGGGCATGGAGAACCCCACCGCGACCCTAATAGAGGATAAAGCGGGAGATAATGAATGAATGAAGTTTACATCTTATGGTGTTATAAAAGGACATCTGACAATCATTCCAAATTTCGTATTTTGCCAAATCGCCAGACCTAAAACTTCCTGCCAAAACTATGAGTATGTTGTTTTGCATGTGGAGATCTGTGAGTAATACAGTTATGCATGATATTGTATTCCTCATTCTGTCATTATTTGGCACTTTAGGGTTCAAGCAGGACGATTAACTATGGCAAAAATGGACGTGGCCTTTCTAAAATCTTCTCTATCGAGTTCATTCATTATCTTATATTAGGGTCGCTGGGGGGTTCCCCATGACCATTAGGGGAATTCATTTGTATCACTGGGCAGATACATGCAGAACAGGGCGCCAATCTATCACTGGGCACATACTCACTCACACAAACACAAGATTTGGGGAACATTAGAGCAGCCAATTCACCTTAAATCCATGGTTTTAGACTGTGGAAGGAAACTGGAGAACCTGGAGAAAACCCACATGGACACATGGAAGAACATGGAAGCTCCACCCAGGCAGACATGCTTACC
>JAFMOC010000321.1:512500-562500 GCA_019802505.1 Corydoras sp. C115 | reverse complement strand
TATCCAAACATCTACTCACCCATAACAACCTACACACCAAAGCACCTTCTCAAACATAACCACCTACTCACCCATAACCACCTTCTTAAACATTACCACTTACTTACACATAATCACCTACCTACCCAACCATCTACTCAACCATACCCACCTACAAACCCATAAAGACGGCCGTCCCCATCTGCAGCATGGTACTTATTTCAATTACATTATAGCATTAAGGTCCCGGTTTGCTTCTGTTCACACTCTGAGTCTTATCTGGATAAAGTTTGCATGTTCCTCCTCTGTATCTGTGGGTTTTCAGTAAATCAGTTCTGTTTGTCTAAATGCCTGCCCTGCGATAGACTGGTGACCAGTACAGCCTGTTCAAAGGATAAAAAACTCTATATATACTGTACATTTACATTTTTACATCCCTTTTGTTCCTGCTTTCCACACGGTGCTAATGTTTTTGGAGGGGACTCTGTGCTTCAACTCATATGGTTAGTAGAGTTTGAATAGAACTGTCGGTAAAGCTGTAAATGTCAAACCTCCATAGAGTTTATTTCCTCCTTTCATTTAATACACACAGTTGTTCTCGCACTTACCTCATCAGGTAAAGTTTTTTTTAAGATCAAACAGGCGAGCATCATAAAGATGTCCAGCGTGCAGTTAAACGCTTCCTCCCGCTCTCCCATTAGAGTGCCTCTCGCCGGGTGAGGCCGATTTGCCCGAGCCGCCTTTTAGCCCCAGGAAAAAGCCTGATTGGTTAATTGCCTTGGGAACCAAACTGGCAAGTGAATGTGTTCTGGCGTGCACTTTACTCAGCTGGACGAGCTAAAAGCAGAGCGTACAGAGAGGCAGAACGTCAGTCATGCTGCAGCTGCTGAGGGACAATCTCTCACATTGTGTCCATTACGGTTTTGCTCATGTCCTATTACAGCCAAATCTAAAGAGTTAATTCACAGGTTGATGAACCAAAACAGACAAGACCAAGTTCCTTTTGAAGTGCATCTGAAACCACGGGTTATCATGAGAACCATCATCAGGTCAGGAGAACCTGCTCGGCGGCATTCTGCAAACCGAGATGCTGGAA
The DNA here is from genome assembly GCA_019802505.1 of Corydoras sp. C115. Classification (NCBI taxonomy): domain Eukaryota; kingdom Metazoa; phylum Chordata; class Actinopteri; order Siluriformes; family Callichthyidae; genus Corydoras; species Corydoras sp. C115. The sequence continues at coordinate 561,425 of JAFMOC010000321.1, read as the reverse complement.
CTTAGGACCGTGTGATTTCTAAGATCCAGAGCGTGTGTAGGGATCGCTTCCTATAAAGTCACCGTGCTACCTCCAGCCCTCCTGTTACAACGCGACCCAATCTGGTGTTGGGCAAGCTGAACAAGTGTGCAATCCCAAACAAAAGGGGCTTTTCATGACTTAAATGCCCATTGAAATGCAAAAAAAAAAAAAAAAAAAGCATTGCCTAATTACATGGTATTCACAAGACACCTTAAGGCCTTTGTCTACTCAGTCAGAATAGATTGAGTGTGCGAGTGTGTGCGTGTGTGCGTGTGTGTGTGTGTGTGGTGGGGGGGTGTTTACGACAATTATGTGAACCTGCTTTACTTCAAAGACAATAATGAAATTGGGTTGCTTTTAGACCTTGGTGTGAAGATAGCAAGGATGAATAATGGCGCTTTGGACAAGCTTCCTGATATCCTCTCAGTGTTAGAGGTGACAACAACAGCGAAAAACAACAACTAAACGGAAAAAAACCTGAACTCTACAATGGAATCAGTAGAACATAGCAGAACAGGAGTGTGTGCTTGTGTACAGTAGGTCTTCATTGAACTTCCTTAGAAACATATTCCACATATTCCATATTCATATTAAAATATTCCATATTCCACCAAAACCATCTACCTCATTATACACTCCTGCTATATTTCACATTGCATATGGTGCTATATTTATAATCAATTTATACTACATTTTATTTATGTATATATTATATTGATAGTTGTATATTATATATATTTATGGTTGTATATTGTATATTCTGTATTATATATATTTAGTTATTTATAGTTGTATATTGTATATTATATTTTACATATAGATATCGTATTTATATCTTATTTTATATCTTTTATTTTCTTTTAAAATACTTTTTTTTTTCTTTTTTTTTTCTATTCAACATTATTAAAACAATAGCGGCACGGTGGCTTAGTGGTTTAGCACGTTCTCCTCTCGGCACTAGGGATTCCCGGTTCGAATCCCCATCTGGGTGGAGTTTCCATCTTCTCCCCGTGTCTGCGTGGGTTTCCTCCGGGTTCTCCGGTTTCCTCCCACAGTCCAAAAACATGAATCAAGTCAATTGGATTCTCATTTAATTCATTTTATTGAAATCAGCGAGAAAAAAGTTTTCAGACACATTAAGGACAATCTGAATGTTGGGAGTTCGATCTGTGAGTTCACCAAGTTGCCAGCATGGGCCCTCAAGCAAGACCCTTAATCCTAATTGCTCTAGTGCTGTATTATGACTGACCCTGTGCTCTGACCCCAACCATCAAGGTGAGATACTTGTGGGTAACTTAAAGCGTCTGCAAGAATGCGATGGTACGTAGCACTTTGGAAACTTGATTATTTAAAGGACGCTGTTTAAATTTAAAATTGAATAAAATACTAAGAAAAAAAAGCAATAAAAGCATTTGTAATAGTTTAATAATATATCTATTTAAATGAAGGGTGGAATGATGACTTATTGGTTTAGCATGTTTGCCTCTCAGCTCGAATCCCAATCAGCTCAGGTTCGAATCCCAATCTAGGTGGAATTCCCATGTTCTTCCTGTGTCCCTGTGAGTTCTCATAAATAAAAAGTGAATTGGTTGCTCTAAATTTCCCTTATATAGTGTGTATAGTGCCCTTTGGAAGTAATATAAGTGTGAGTGTGTGTGTGAGTGAGTGTGTGCCCAGTGATGGATTGACCCCCTGTCCTGGGTGTATCTGCCCAGCACCCAAAAAGTTCTCCCCTGGATTGGCATGAGGAAACCCCCCCCCCACACACACAACCCTATTCCCTAGTACAGAATTAAGCAGAAGATAATAAGATCGGATGATATATTTAAATGTATATATTTTTTTACCTTATAAATAAAATGTGAGTTTGAAGTTAAACATAAGGACGTGAACATTAAGGTTCTCCAATGTTGGCTGAAGAGCGGAGACTATTTAAGTGGGATCTGAGATAGCTTCATATTAATGTCATCCAACTCAATTATTATTTACATATCCCATCCACATACAGCGCATATACAGCAGATTAGAAAAACAACTACGTGGGATTGGGATCTGCTCCTAATTAATAATAATAATAATAATAATAATAATAATAATAATAATAATAAAAATTCATTCATTCATTATCTCCCGCTTTATCCTCTATTAGGGTCGCGGTGGGGTTCCCCATGCCCATCCATGGGAGACCGTCTCGGGCGCTGGGCAGATACACCCAGGACAGGGCGCCAATCCATCGCTGGGCAATAATAATAATAATAATAATAATAATAATAATAATAATAATAATACATTTTATTTGAAAGCACCTTTCAGAACACCCAAGGACACTGTACAAAGCATACATATTACAAACATTTACATTTTACATTTAAAAATAATCAAAAGAAAGTAGAATGAAATAAGTTACAAAGATAATTACAGAAACATAATTTTATGGATCACGATGAGGGTCAATAATTTATACTGTGAAGTCGTTTGAAGTTGGACATGCTATACTTTTCCGCACTTCCCAACCCAACTCTTATTTTTCTACATTGGGAAAAAGTGTTAAAGTGGTATATTTTGGCTCTATTGCCCACACGGAGGATCAAAGGCAGTTGCTCGAGGGTGAAAGGAACTGAAAACGTTATCACTCAGACGAGGTGACCTAAGATCAAGAAGAAAGATTAAAGAAGGGGTCAAATACAGGTCTGAGGTTCTTCAGTGGAGCCAGAGAAGTTCAACTTCTGGTAAACTTGCACCGTAAACTAATTTGAAGACAAAGCCGGTGATTAGGATGCTGATCAGTGGAAATCAGATTGTGTAAACTCCGGACCGCTGAGGAGTCACTGGAGCTCGGGTTCTATTGCAGAACGTCCTCTTACCATTTAGAGTCCTGCTTTAACCTTCTTGCTGCGAAGGTGAGGACCACTGTGCTGCGTTAATATTCAATTAATGACATCAATTACTATTAATTACTAATTTCCATTTACAGTACCTTCTCCTCTCAGGCCTCCTCCTTACTTATTGCATGTTCTCCTTTGGCCATCAGAGAGTATAAACACACTATACAGCCAAATATTATAGGACATCTACTCATGATTCCTACAGTGTACTGCTTTTTAATATAATTTCATCATGAATTCAAAGACTTTTCAAATATAACAGCTTCCAAAATTCTGTAAAGGTTTTTTATGTGAGTTTGGATTCTTTGATTCACGGTGGCTTAGTGCTTAGCACGTTCTCCTCTCAGTGCTAGGGATTCCCGGTTTGAATCCCCATCTGGCTGGAGTTTCCATGTTCTCCCCGTGTCTGCGTGGGTTTCCTCCAGGTTTTCCAGGTTTCCTCCCACAGTCCAAAAAACATGGATCAAGTCAATCGAATTCTCAAAATTGCCCCATATAGAGTGTGTCTGTGTGAGTATATCGCTGGACACACACTCACTCACAAACACACACTCTATATGGGGCAATTTGGAGAATTCAATTTACCTTCAATCCATGTTTTTAGACTGTGGGAGGAAACCGGAGAACCCGGAGGAAAGCCACATGGACACGAGGAGAACATGGAAACTTCACCAAGATCGGGATTCGAACCGGGAATCCCTAGCGCTGAGAGGAGAACATGCTAAACCACTAAGCCACCGTGCCGCCCCAGTGCTTTTATATTCATTCATTCATTATCTCCCGCTTTATTCTCTATTAGGGTCGCGGTGGGGTTCCCCATGCCCATCCAGGGGAGAACGTCTCGGGCGCTGGGCAGATAGACCCTGTCCTGTGCACCAATCCATCGCTGGGTACACACTCACTCACACAGACATACTCTATATGGGGCAATTTTTGAGAATTCAATTGACTTGATCCATGTTTTTGTACTGTGGGAGGAAACCGGAGAACCCGGAGGAAACCCACATGGATATGGGGAGAACATGGAAACTTCACCCAGATTGGGATTCGAACCGGGAATCCCTAGCGCTGAGAGGAGAACATGGTAAACCACTAAGCCACCGTGCCGCCCCAGTGCTTTTATATTCGATATTATATTTGAATTTTATTAATATTCTTTGAAGTTTTTGAGATAAAGGCGCCATGTATGTAAAGGGACTCTCCATGGGGTCAGATTTGGGTAATAAAATTAAGCAAGTAAGCAACTTTTATTGACTTTACATTGACGACTGGCTTATAGAATGACATTGTAAAGCCATTTTGACCCTGTACTGAATTTATTTTAATTGCTTTAGCTATTGGTAAACCCCAATTAACGTAAGAACTTAAATTTAGAAAACAATTTTCCCTTTAACACCCACCTCACATGTAATACTACAGTAAAGTTGGTTGACAAATGTTTATAGGCCAATTAATCTCATCCTGAGAAATGTATTCCAGCTTTCCCTTAAAACAATAGCACTACTTATATCAAAAATAAACATGCGACGTGAAGGCAGTAAATTGATTCGAGTTCAAATAGGCTTTGAAGATGCAGCAGGTTAGTGATCTAGCACACCTGAGAGTGCACCCGAATGAGAGAGATGGAGCACATGAAGGGCATTTTACAGGAGCACTAAGTGGTAGGTGCAGCAGCCATCATAAAGATTGATGTGAAGATAAAGCCAGTCACCGAGACGGAGAGAGTTTGAGACAGACCAGAAGGAAAAACCCAGCCGCTGTGCACTAAGTGGTCTACAGGAATTGGCTTGCCCAGCAGGGATAGGAAGGATAACCCAGACGCCAGTTCATCTGCTGTACATCTGGTTGCGTTAGCCACAGGCTAACGACCGATTCCCAGCAGCCAACCGGCGCTTGGCGCCAAGTTCCCACGCAAACAACAACGGGACACCGAAGACCCCAACGTAATCACCACTTATGCTTTACTTGTGCAGTTAACCAGCAGAATGCAGGTTTTTTTTTTTTTTTTTTGTTTTTTTAAATGTGAGCTAATTTGAGCTTTTTAATCTGAGCTAGGATTGTGTTTTTCGGAGTGCACGCTGACGGGATAGGGCTGAGCCAATGAGTAATGCTTCACACTGGTTTCTTTTAAATGCTGTGGCTGAGTAATAAACAGGATCACAGCTTACGTTTACGGCTTAAGAGGAACAGACACTGGATCATTACACCTGTACGAGCTTGTTGGACATTCGAACGCAGAAATACAGACAGAATCTCAGAGATGGCCGACGTTTGACGCGCTTTCAATTCCAGAGAAACTGTTAAAAAATGTTTTTTTTTAAGTAAATAAGTGGGAACTTGGGGTGTTACAGCGATATAGTGGTCCATCCAGGAGAGAACGTTTCGGGCGCTGGGCAGATACACCCAGGAGAAGGCGCCAATCTATCACTGGACACACACTCACTCACACAGACACACTCTATATGGGGCAATTTGGAGAATTCAATTGACCTTGATCCATGTTTTTGGACTGTGGGAGGAAACCGGAGAACCCAGAGGAAACCCACGTGGACACGGGGAGAACATGGAAACCCAGATTGGGATTCGAACCGGGAATCCCTAGCGTTGAGAGAACATGCGAATCATTAAGCCACCGTGTCGCCCAATCACTTTCCATCCATCCATTATCTTCTGCTTTATCCTATATTAGTGTCGCGGGGGGGGGGGGGGGGGTGTTCCCCATGCCCATCCAGGGGAGAACGTTTCAGGCGCTGGGCATATACACCCAGGACAGGGCGCCAATCTATCACTGGACACACATTCACACACACAGACACACTCTATATGGGGCAATTTGGAGAATTCAAACGACACCATATTATTCATTCATCCATTATCTTCCGTTTTATCCTCTATTAGGGTCGCGGTGCGGGGGGGTTCCCCATGCCCATCCAGGGGAGAACGTCTCGGGCGCTGGGCAGATACACCCAGGACAGGGTGCCAATCTATCGCTGGGCATACACTCACTCACACAAACACACTCTATAGGGGCAATTTGGAGAACTCAACTGACCTTGATCCATGTTCTTGGACTGTGGGAGGAAACCGGAGAACCAGGATGAAACCCACGCGGACATGGGGAGAACATGGAAACTCCATCCAGATTGGAATTCGAACCGGGAATCCCTAGCGCTGAGAGGAGAACATGCTAAACCACTAAGACACTGTGCCGCCCAATCACTTTCCATCCATACATTATCTTCCGCTTTATCCTATATTAATGTCGCGGGGGGGGGATGGGGGTTCCCCATGCCCATCCAGGGGAGAACGTTTCGGGCGCTGGGCAGATACACCCACGACAGAGCGCCAATCCATCACTGGACACACACTCACTCACACAGACACACTCTATATGGGGCAATTTGGAGAATTCTATAGACTTCAAACTTCTATTGACCTTGATCCATGTTTTTGGAGTGTGGGAGGAAACCGGAGAACCCGGAGGAAACCCACGCGGACACGGGGAAAACGTGGAAACTCCACCAGATTGGGATTCGAACCAGGAATCCCTAGCGCTGAGAGGAGAACGTTCTAAAGCACTAAACCACCGTGCTGCCCAATCACTTTATCCCTTTACTTTAAAATTTCGGACTCTGGACCAGGCTGTAAAAGGCTAGCTCAGCGGTCTCCGGGTTCTGAGCGGCGTCTGTGTAGAAACAGGAGAACGTCGATCCATGGACCGCAGTGTCAATATTTGCGATGTGATGAGCATGGATTGTGTTTTCGTGCTGACTTCTTCATCTGTGTGAGAGCTATGAAGGAATTACCGCCGCCCCACTTTAATCACACTAGCGGGCGCTCAATGGGCTTCAGACCTGCAGGACCGCACGCTGCCCGCACGCTGCCCGCACGCTCTCATCACAAGCAGGATCTCTCGACCCTCCCCTGCTCATCTACCAGCCTCCTTCACAAAATACCCAGCACTCCCTCTCTGTTTATTGCTGTGCATTTACGTTCCCCCTCACTCCCCCTCGCTCCCCCTCACTCCCCCTCGCTCCCCCTCGCTCGCTCATCTGCGAGTACCTCGCATGGTTCACTATCAGCGGCACTGAAGTGCATTCTGTTCTTTACCCTCACAACTTTACAAAAGGCTCCACGTTATTACAATTTAATCAACAGAAAAAAAAAAAAAAAAAAAATTTATATATATGTATCTCAATTCCATTATCTCCCGCTTTATCCTCTATTAGGGTCATGGGGGGGGGGGGGTTCCCAATGCCCATCCAGGGGAGAACGTTTCGGGCGCTGGGCAGATACACCCACGACAGAGCGCCAATCCATCACTGGACACACACTCACTCACACAGACACACTCTATATGGGGCAATTTGGAGAATTCAATTCACTTGATCCATGTTTTTGGATGCATAATGGTGGCTTAGTGGTTTAGCATGTTCTCCTCTCAGCACTAGGGATTCCCGGTTCGAATCCCCATCTGGGTGGAGTTTCCATGTTCTCCCCTTGTCTGCGTGGGTTTCCTCCGGGTTCTCCGGTTTCCTCCCACAGTCCAAAAACATGGAACAAGTCAATTGAGTTCTCTAAATTGCCCCATATAGAGTGTGTATATTCTCCAAATGTGTGTGTGCCCAGTGATAGATTGGCGTCCTGTCCTGGGTGTATCTTCCCAGCGACCGAAACGTTCTCCCTGGATGGGCATGGGGAACCCCACCGTGACCCTAATAGAGGATAAAGCGGAAGATAATAAATGAATGAATGAATGTTCATGTTAGGGGTCAATATCTGTTTAACCAATATCTGTTTAATAAATCCCTCCATCCATTATCTTCCACTTTATCATGTCCTAGGGTCATGGGGGGGGGTTCCCCATGCTAATCCAGGGGAGAACGTTTCGGGCGCTGGGCAGTTACACCCAGGACAGGACACCAATCCATCGCTGGGCACACACTCACTCACACAGACACACTATATGGGGCAATTTGGAGAACTCAATTGACTTGATCCATGTTTTTGGACTGTGGGAGACACGGGGAGAACATGGAAACTCCACCCAGAATGGGATCTGAACCGTGAATTAAATCTTTTTAAAAAAAAAAAAAGAAAAAGCTTTTTCTTAATGACCTTAAGCAACAAATTAATGAGAGAGCTAAGAAAAGACGAATAATGAGACCGTGGACGTCAGATAAATCATTCTGTGTCAAGGAAATGTTTCACATTCTTTAGAAGTCCCTTCCGCAAGAAGTCCATACGTCTTTTCTCCGAGGTTCCTCGAGCTGAAATGAAATGGCTGAACAATTTAGAGAACAGGAGTTCCGCCGGTCCTCTGATGAACTGCCGTGTTGGGATGGATTAGCGCTGACCCCCTGCTCTTTTCTCTCATCTGTCTCTCAGGCTGACCGGTACTCAGGTACTCCCCCCCCCCCCCACCACCACCACCACCACCACCAGGTGATTAATGACGGTGAGAGCGGTGGCCGGGGGGGACGGAGGAACCCAATGGGCTTTTGATGAAATTGTCGAAGGGATCGGGGACGATAAATCCTCATCCTCGGTCCTAGATCACGGCGACTGCACCCCCCCCCCCCCCATTCTCCATCCATCAATAAGCCCTGTGACGGGTCGCTCTGCATTAGAGTCATAACTTCACACTACTTGAAGAGCAAGGTGGACGGGGGACATATTTTCGCCGGCTACATAAACATCACGTAAAATAATTTACCGGGGGCTGAAATAAATCAGCACACGTCACGTAATCGGACGCCTAATGTCATCAATCAGACGTGATGAAGGTAAATATACAGTATTTGATCAACTGGGAATTTACCTTTAATAACTTGGATTATTAATAATGGGTGGCGACACGATGGCTTAGTGGTTTAGCACGTTCTCCTCTCAGCACTAGGGATTCCCGGTTCGAATCCCCATCTGGGTGGAGTTTCCATGTTCTCCCCGTGTGGGGGGGGGGGGGGGGGGTTCCCCATGCCCATCCAGGGGAGAAGGTTTCGGGCGCTGGGCAGATACACTCAGGACACACACTCACTCACACAGACACACTCTATATGGGGCAATTTGGAGAATTTAATTCACTTGATCCATGTTTTTGGATGCGTAATGGTGGCTTAGTGGTTTAGCATGTTCTCCTCTCAGCACTAGGGATTCCCGGTTCGAATCCCCATCTGGGTGGAGTTTCCATGTTCTCCCCGTGTCCACGTGGATTTCTTCTAAATTAAACTAAATGCTGTGAATTGCCCCATATAGATTGTGTTTGTATGTCTGTAAGAGTGTGTGTGCCCAGCGATGGATTGGCATCCTGTCCTCCCCGTGTTTCCATGTTCTCCCCGTGTCTGCGTGGGTTTCCTCCGGGCTCTCCGCTTTCCTCCCACAGTCCAAAAACATGGATCAAGTCAATTGAATTCTCAAAAATTGCCCCATATAGAGTGTGTCTGTGTGAGTGAGTGTGTGCCCAGCGATGGATTGGCGCCCTGTCCTGGGTCTATCTGCCCAGCGCCCGAGACGTTCTCCCCTGGATGGGCATGGGGAACCCCACCACGACCCTAATAGAGGATAAAGCGGGAGATAATGAATGAATATTAATAATGGATACACATATCCGGGAATGTATTTAAGGTGATTGGACGTCCCATGCCGAGGCATTCATCACGGCCCTGTCACCTGTCGCAGCTACGAACTGCCCATATTCCCCTGTGAAGGTGTTTTCCGCAAGATTTTGGAGCATGGACCATAATAGCAACATAATTAGGAAAGAAACGTTCTGATGAGGGGCGGCACAGTGGCGTAGTGGTTAACGCATTCGGGAATTCAGGTTCGAATCCCAATCTGGGTGGAGTTTCCATGTTCTACTCATGGCAGTGGGTTCTCCGGGTTCCTGCCACAGCTCAAAACCATGGATTCAAGGTAAACTGAATGCTCTATATGATGTTTGCTGGTAAATTTAGTATTAAATTGCCCCATACAGAGTGTGATTGTGTGAGTGAGTGTCCAGCGATAGATTGGCGTCCTGTCCTGGGTGTATCTGCCCAGCACCCGAAACGTTCTCCCCTGGATGGGCATGGGGAACCCTCCTGCAACCCTATTAGAGGATAAAGCGGAAGATAATGGATGAATGAATGAATGAATGTTCTGATAAGGGGCGGCATGGTGTTTCTTTGTAGTGGTTTGCACGTTCGCCTCTCAGCACTGTGGATTCCGGTTCTTTTCCGGGTTCTCTGGTTTCCTCCCACGGTCTAAAAACATGGATTCAAGATGAATTGGCTGCTCTAAAATTGCCTATATCGAAATTGCCCCCATATACAGTGTGTGGTATGTGCCTAGCAATGGACTGGCATCCTGTTCTGGGTGTATCTGCCCAACACCCAAAACGTTCTCCCCTGAATGGCATGTAGAACCCTCCTGCAACCCTATTAGAGGATAAAACGCCAAATAATGGATGAATGAATGAATGAATGTTCTGATAAGGGGCGGCATGGTGTTTCCTTGTAGTTGTTAGCACGTTCACCTCTCAGCACTGGGGATTCAGGTTCTTTTCCGGGTTCTCTGGTTTCCTCTCACGGTCTAAAAACATGGATTCAAGATGAATTGGCTGCTCTCAAATTGCCTATATCGAAATTGCCCCATATATAGTGTGTGGTGTTTGCCTAGCAATGGATTGGTACCCTGTCCTGGGTGTATCTGTCCAGCACCCAAAAAGTTCTCCCCTGAATGGGCATGGGGAAGCCACCCCCATATCTTTTGCCTATATCTAAATTGCCCCCATATATAGTGTGTGGTGTTTGCCTAGCAATGGATTGGCACCCTGTCCTGGGTGTATCTGTCCAGCACCCAAAAAGTTCTCCCCTGAATGGGCATGGGAAGCCACCCCTCCTATATCTTTTGCCTATATCTAAATTTTCCCCCATATATAGTGTATGGTGTTTGCCTAGCAATGGATTGGTATCCTGTCCTGGGTGTATCTGTCCAGCACCCAAAAAGTTCTCCCCTGAATGGGCATGGGGAAGCCCCCCCCCCCCAATTCATCTTGGATTCAAGATGAATTGGCTGCTCTAAAATTGCCTATATCGAAATTGCCCCCATATATAGTGTGTGGTGTTTGCCTAGCAATGGATTGGCACCCTGTCCTGGGTGTATCTTCCCAACACCCAAAACGTTCTCCCCTGGATGGGCACGGTGAAAGCTTCAATCCATGCCGAACCAACAGAACCGTAAATATATGGACACCTTTTTTTTAAACTGAATGGGTTCTAGGTAAATTCTTGAGTTTTTACAGCACACAGATTTTTTTTTTTTTAACTCTCACTCGGGCCGATCTGCGTCTCTGTGTTCCGCTGGCATGTTTCCCGGTTGGGAGTCTGTAGTAAGGATCACAGGTCGCACAGACCCTTGGTAGAACGGTTCAGCTGTCATTAACCCTGCACAGCTGGGCTCTCGGGGAGGCCGCGGACTCAATAGTGCTCGGTGAAAAGAGGACCGCAGCGGCTCTAATCTACACCATTGTGCCCGTGGATCGGTGACAGCAGAAAGAGCGAGCGAGTCCGAACCCCGCCGAGGCATGAGAATCCACCACTGAGAGGCGCAAAACGGGAGGCTAATTTCTACAGTGCCCACACACAATCAAACACACTGTCTTCCTCTCCCATTCTGGCTCTCACGGACAAAATTTTTTCTTTTTTTTCTCCCCTTTCCTCTCCCCCGGCCTTCGCCTCCCTCCACACCCCCTTCCTCCAAAACCCACCTGCACTCGGCAGCCCGTCCCTTTCATCTCATAACCCTGTATTTAACACACAAAAGAGCCAGGAAGGAGAGCCCATTAAGTCACTTAGTTAAGACCACTTGACAAATTAACACAATTAGTCCATTAGATTCACGTCCCAGGCTCGGGCTCATTCACGTATCGACCACGGAAAAATATTTCAGCTTTAGGAGGTATTTGAAAAAAAAAAAAAAAACCAAAAAAACACACAAAAAAACCAAAAAAAAATAATAAGTAAAAAACCAAAAAAAAAAAAAACACGACGACGACAACAAAGAAACAATCCATCAAAAGTATTTCAGTCGCGCCGTCGAATGTGTTCCACATGCAAACACCAAACTCTCGGTACGTAGGCCCTTTCGAAACGTATTAACAATTAGCCCAGTTTGGATTTGCATAAAATCCCAGCAGCATTTTTCCAGTCAATTTAACCGAATCACTGCAGCATATATTAGCTTGAGCCCGACTTAAATTGGTCTACGCTGCAGCAAGACTCCACCGCGGCTGCGACGGACTGATATCACCGGAATCATAGTACAACACACCCTACTCTAAGTGTACAACAAAATATACTTCATACAAAACATCGTAAGGACGCACATACACGTGCTATATTCCATGCTATTCCAATGCTAATGCCGCTCCACAGTAAAACCTCAGAGACGATGCTAAATGCCTCTTCAGCACAAACTCCCGATTACTTAACGACTGTCAACTCAGAAAACACCATCTGCTAATTCAATTAGCAAACACAGGGTTCTGTGTCCGGCCCCGGGAGGCTTTACAACCGCTTCAATAACATTTCATTAAGATTCGGCTTAACAAGAAGCTTAACAGAAAACCAATATTTGACAATTGGCTCATTTTGCGAAGAGAAAACATTTCATTTTAACTATATTTAAAAAAATATATATAATAATAATAATCATTTGCTCCTGGCGAAACGTTTACCCGCTGAGAAAATCTCCCACAATGAAATATCTTCCACTGGATGCTCATTGTCAATCGGTTGCCCCATGAAACATGAAAAATGTTCCTTTTTGAAACCTCTATGGGAATCCCATGGTAATTACCATTCAGATTCAATTGGCTTCCCCTTGTGACCTGTCATAACTATTCAGAGTGTCTCACTAACAACCCTCTTCAGTGTTAGTGGTGTTAATGTTTGTGTATAAATTGCAATTTTATTTTCGTTTTACAGCTGGATTATTTGAACCACAAGTAAATCAGTTCCAACACTTAACTCATAAGAGGCTGTGACCTGGTTCTAAATAAAGGAAAAGTGTTATTGATATAAAACAAACTATACGAGCGCCAGATAAAGTACACCGCCTTGTTTTTAAACCCATAACTACATGGGTCGGCTTTGCCCGGGCTTGTGACGATGCTTTCTGCAAATGGGACGGGTTAGCTCAATGGTTAGGGTGTTGGGCTATCAAGCTGAAGGTTGGGGGTTCAAATCCCAAATCCACTGAAGTTACCAGTGTGGGTCCTTGAGCAAGACCCTTAACCTTCATTCCAGGGATGTTGTGATAAACCATGTGCTCACCTTGTAAGTCGCTTTGGATAAAAGCGTCTGCTTAATGATCCAATTTAATTTTTAATTTTAATTTAAATGGTGTACATATTATTTTTATGCATAATTGGTCGCACTGCGTCGTTAAAATAGCAATCCGCCAAAGTCAGACTGCACCTGGTTCCTAAAGGAAATGCCAAATGACACTCTGATTGGTTTATTGCTGGTTTTGCCCAAAACTCACATACCCAAGCTACGTAGTGTGCGGTTTACGGCTTACTAAAGGTCTCGAAAATAAAGCCCCCAGAACTTCTTTTGACCCTGAAAAAGTTAAGTGCGTTGTGATTTATCTTTTTTTTTTGGCGATGAACACAAATATAATTTCTAAATTCATCATGTACAAAAAAAAAAATACATGTGTTGCTGAATATAACATCATTGTTCAACTGAAATAAAAGTTTCCTGATGTAGCTTTTGGTTTGTATTTATTGTCCACTGCAGCATCTCATGTTATTGTCCAGCAGTAGTCCGTCAGCACTGACGGATGCCGGTCGCCTTGGTAACGCTTTTCCAAAAAACCCATTCCTTAATCTCAGCATCGGTTCTTCTTGAAAGCACTCTTCTCAAATAGCAGGAACCTTCTTCCTCCTTGTTCACTGTTTTCATTTGTATTTTGAGTCACTGCTGCAGCTTCGAAATACATCAAATTCAACCAGAAGCGTCCGCGAAGCGCAAACTCTGTCGATCAGAATCTAAAAATGGAAACTCGGCTTTCGATACGAGTTCTTGGACGAAATGACCAGTTACATAATATAAGACTCAGATGAAAGAGTAAAACGAATCACTCAGTTTGGATTCTAAATGTTCATGTTTGTACAATTCCAGTACACAACTTTTGGCTTATGTGTTTTCGGTTATGGGTACGTTTGACGTGTGGCTGTTCAATCAACGTAGAGTTGTGAATGAGGTAAAAGAGGCTGAAAGGGAAGAGGAAAACTGTTCTTGGACCAGTCAATAATTATCCTTCCTGTCTAGGCTCGGTGTGTGATTGTGACAGGGCCTTTGGGTCTCATATGAACCCCATTCAGACCACACAACAGAGCAACACCCAGGCTACGGCAGGACCCTTTTTTTACTAGCCTGCTTTGTTGAGCTCTCTCTCTCTCTCTCTTTCTCTCTCTCTCTCTCTCTCTCTCTCTCTCGCTCTGTCCCCCTCTCCCAGTCATTACCATACATATCCATATGAACAGTCAGGCTGGGTCCTAAGCAGCTGTCCTCAGAAGTGGCATCAAAAAAAAGAGAGAAAGGCGTCTGAATCCTTAAGCGATGAACAACAGAGGCTCTTAAAGGGCCCTCTCTCAGTGATATACCTCACCATTTAAACAGTCTATTCAGCCCGAATGGGCCAGAGGTGGGTGCAGGGCCACAGAAAGGGTGAAGTCTCATTCAGCCTCACTATTGAGGAGGGAAGGGTTCACAGTGGCTACAGTTTTGGGGTCAGAGGCTGTATTTTATATACATGCAGGTCAGATTCATCACTATGGGTGATAATGGTTAAGAACACTGACGCAAGCGTGTTTGTAGGTAAATATGCGAATGCGTGTTTTTAAATCTTGCTGTTTGTCTCTAACTCTATTGGGCCGACATATTTGCGCCATATGTTTTCAGGCTGGACTGTAAACAAATAATAGATTTTGTGCAACAAGTCTAAGTGCATTTCATTGAACTGATGGAATAAAAATACAGAGATGAATCAAAGGGACATTTTATTTCGGCCCAAATGTTTTTTTCCATGTTCTCCCCGTGTCCACGTGGATTTCCTCTGGATTCACGTGGGTTTTCTCCCACAGTCCAAAAACATGGACCAAGGTCAATATAGATTGTTGTTTTTGTGTGTGTGTGTGTGTGCCCAGTGATGGATTGGCGACCTGTCCTGGGTGTATCTGCCCAGCGCCCGAAACATTTTCCCCTGGATGGGCATGGGGAACCCCCCCAGCAACCCTAGTAGAGGATAAAGCGGAAGATGGGTGGATGGATGTTTAGGGGACATAGCGTAAGACATAGATGGGACATGACCCTGCGTAATCACTGGTTTATACAAATAAAGTGCAAGTCTATATTACAAGTATACTAACTCGATTGGACAAGTACATTAACCATAATACAGCAGCCCTGGAGACAGGCCTGCTCAAGGGCCAACATTGGTAGCTTTGGTGGCTTTGGGATTCAAACCATCAACTTTCAGATTGGTAACACTATACATTATCTACTGAGCTACCACACCTTTGTGTTAGATGTTCTGCAACTAAGAAGTAATTCACAGTATCAGAACTGAAACAGTCTTCGGTTGAGAAATGACTGAATTAATTTTGAGCCTTCCATCCTTTAAAAGACAAGAAAATTAACAATTATACAGCAGCCCTGGAGTAATGAGGCTGAAGGCCTTGCCACTTTGGTGAACTGGTGATATAAACCCAGTTTATATACCTTTGATAGTCAGTGTACTAACTCAATGATTGGCGTCAGAGAACAGGGTCAACCAGGATACAGAACTGAAGCAAATGAGGGGTAGGTATCTTTGACGGCCTTGGGGTTTGAACCCCCAACCTTCAGATTAAAAGCACTACAATCTAACCACTGAGATACTTGGTTTCCTAAGTGTTCTCAGTACTGAACATCTCTCTGGATGAGAAATGGTTGAGCTACAATTGAGACATCTGTTTTATTAAACAAGTTAATTAACCATGATACATCAACCCTGGAGTAATAAAGGTAAGGGCCTTGATCAGGGGCCCACTTTGGTGGACTGGGGATTTGAACCCCCAAACCATCAGACTGATGACTTCACACCTTAACTACTGAGCTGCCATGCCCATAACTTCCCCTGTTAAACATTTTGTTCACAATTAAGTAGAATACAGTGTTTTTACGATTCCCCGACCCCCAATCAGGATGAGCGGCTTAGATTTGTAATCGTTAAGCATTTTTATCCAGCAAGATCAAACAGGTTTAAAAGTTTTAACAGCACGTTGGTGACTTTCGCTTAAACGCTCCAAACCACAACATTCTTTTTTGTCTCTTTTCAGTCTCTATTCATTTCAATTAGACGTGTCATTAAATCAAATCAGGCTCATTCTCACCACACACCTTTAAACCTATGGTGTGTTGATGTCATGTTACCGTGGCAATTTTGCCCAAAGCAAAAACACATACCACAAACAACACACTCATAACTCGAACCTCCAACGTCACAACAAGCAACCAACCAGAATGTCGGCACGACCACGAATGTCTACGAGCACAGCAATGGACAGCGTTGGCCAGATGATGAAGATCCAGTTGACCAGATGATGAAGATCCAGTTGACCAGATGATGAAGATGAACACAGTCTGTGTGAGTGCTCTGGTCTAAGGCTTAGTCTAAACCTGGATCTAGAGGAATTTCACTGTGTATAAGACAAATTGGATGCATTTATAGATAGATCACTACCAACTTCATCACCAAGGTGAATATTTAAGGTGTAATGATTAGTCCTTAATAATAGATCACGATGCTTCATGTTCAGTTCAACAACCGTACTCCCCTGGATGCGCATGGACACCCCCCCCCCACCCAGTTTGTTGTTGGCCTTGTTTATCCATCCATCTATCCATCCATCCATCCATCCATCCATTATCTTCCGCTTTATCCTCTACTAGGGTCTCGGGGGGTTCCCCATGCCCATCCAGGGGAGAACGTTTTGGGCGCTGGGCAGATACACCCAGGACAGGACACCAATCTATGGCTGGGCACTCTATCTCACACAGACACACCCTATGTGGGGCAATATGGAAAATTCAATTGCCCTTGATCCATGTTTTTTGGACTGTGGGAGGAAACCGGAGAACCCGGAGGAAACCAACGCGGACACGGGGAGAACATGGAAACTCCACCCAGATTGGGATTCGAACTGGGAATACACAATCTGTACATTAGTGATTTACCAAAGGTAATACCAAAGGTGTTCAGTGGGGTTGAGGACTGGCCCACACAGAGCCCTGACAAGTTCACTCACCCAACATCATTGGACGCAAGAATCGTCTAAAATTAAGGATTGAATGATTTATATTCATTGTTCCTGTGCTTAACCCTTAGCACCAGTGCAAAAATGCTACCAGTAATACCCAAATCACAGGAATTAACCCCTTATATTATCAAAAGGGGTACCAAATCTGAACCAAAAGGAGGCTCCAGTTGATTCTCTGCATCGTGACTAAAGTTATTGTCATAGACGTACAGGGCACAGGTCCTGTTGCATTTTGTGTATGCAGTTTAAGGACTGGGGTGGCACGGTGGCTTAGTGGTTTAGCACGATCGCCTCTCAGCGTTAGGGATTCCCGGTTCGAATCCCCATCTGGGTGGAGTTTTCATGTTCTCCTCGTGTCTGCGTGGGTTTCCTCCGGGTTCTCCGGTTTCCTCCCACTGTCCAAAAACATGCATCAAGTCAATTGAATTCTCAAAAAAATTGCCCCATATAGAGTGTGTTTGTGTGAGTGAGTGTGTGCCCAGCGATGGATTGGCGATGGATGTATCTGCCCAGCGCCCGAGACGTTCTCCCCTGGATGGGCATGGGGAACACCCCCCCCCCCCGACACTAATAGAGGATAAAGCGGAGGAAGGGGGGGGGGTGTTCCCCATGCCCATCCAGGGGAGAACGTTTCGGGCGCTGGGCAGATACGCCCAGGACAGGGTGCCAAACTATCACTGGTCACACTCACACACACAGACACACACAATATGGGGAAATTTGGAGAACTCAATTGACTTGATCCATGTTTTTGGACTGTGGGAGGAAACCGGAGAACCCGGAGGAAACCCACGCGGACACGGGGAGAACATGGAAACTCCACCCAGATGGTGATTCGATAGGAATCCCTAGCGCTGAGAGGCGAACGTGCTAAACCACTAAGCCACCGTGATTCCAAATTAATCAATTAATTTATGAATGGGAAAAATTAACCGGGCCAGATTTAATTACCTCTTCGTCATTAAATCATACTCATCGTAGCACTTCTACTAAACGCTGCGAGGGCAAGTAATGGAGCTTAAGAGCTCTTCATCGCAGTCTATTTTGGCCCTTGGAGCTGTCACTCCCTCCCTTCATGGCATCGGCCTCCTGCTAGTGGACGATCGACGGCTTTAGAACGCATTCGGAGAACCTGAATGGGCGAGCTCGGCGCTGCAAAGCAGGCTAGTTTGTCGCTTCACGGGCGGCCTTCCATTCCATTCGTCCATGAAAAAAAAAAAAAAAGTAAAAGAGCGTGAGTGATTGATAAATTCTCTCCAACCGGCTCCCCCAACCTTTTATTGCCTCCCTCGGAGCCTGTGACCCATTACTCGCCGAGCACAATGGCCCTCGCCAGCACTTTTCACACTGCCGCTGAGTCAAACAGCACTGGGGGAAACCGGGGTCAATTGTAAGCAGCCGCTACTCTTTCAGGCCCACTGTGAGCGCTCGGTGGGGATGCTGCGATACAGAAGAGCATACTGCTCCCGACATCTATCTATCTACTCTTCCTTCAATTTGTCTATACATTCATCTATCCGTACACACCATCCAGGCCTAGTTCCTTCTTCCCCTCTTCATCAATGCCCCCCTTTTTCTTTTTTTTTTTTTTCCGCAGCACCAAAACAGCTTGCTAATCCTTCCCGGTCCCTCCCACAGCTCTTTGTGTTGACCTCTTTCTCTCAGCATCCTTTATTGTGTACCTATTTTTCCCTCACCCTCGCCTCTAGTCGCACCTCTCTTAATCCCACTTGTTGCTTCCTGTTGCAGGGCACCCAAGGGCAGGCGGGCACCGGAAACTTTTCCAGTTCTGACACACACACACACACACACACACACACACATCCCCAGTTGCCACACGGACCACTACTGGCCCCGCTCTCATTGGCGACCTGAATTAACTGCAGCCAGAGAAAGAATAAGGGCGAAAGAAAGAGTGGGCGAAAAGGTGGAGAGTGCAGGGGAGGAGGCTCAGGGTAGTTGACTCCTTGAGCCTATTTTCCCCATTTTAACACCATTAAAAAAGAGTAGCTAAGCGATTAGTAGAGCGAAAGGGGTAAAAGACACCCTCAAGTCGAGCAGGGTTAAAGTGGAGGGGGCATGCTGGGTGCACAATGCACTGCTCACTGGCCACGGAGTGCTTCTGCTCCTTCAAACACGCTCCATGGAAACTCCAGTCAAGTGGAACATTTAACTGCCAGCTCTGGCTTCTCCTTTCGGGTTGGCTTTCTCTCTCTCTCTCTCTCGCTCTCGCTCTCTCGCTCTGGCTCCCTCTCGCTGGCTCCATGGGAGGGATTCTTGTCTTACCGTCCAAAAAAAGTTTTCACATCTCAGTGAAATGATCACAGCCAATTAGAAACATAAAAGGCACCTGCGAACCCGCTGAGTGGAAGAAAGGCAGACAGACAGCTTGATCAGCATTCAGATTAAGTGGAAGGATCAAGAAAATCAATGGGTGCAATGAATTAAACCTTCACCATGCGGACTTCTCTTTTTTTGGACGTGCTTTCGTCAAGATGTTGAAATTTGTGGCTATTTTATTAAAAGAGCAGGTACATATTTTTTCATATAGAAGGGTTAAGGTAGAGTTCAGTGGAGGAAAAGGTCCTGCAGCCTATCCCGTGCTCCCCAGCAATAGGGTCCATCTTACTCTGGTGTAGCTTACCGATGCGCAGAATAGTTTCCATGAAGTAATAATAGTATCATGACTGAATGTAAATGAATATTGAAAATAATTAGTATTAGTTTTTTCATTAAGACGGGAGGTGGACTCTAAAGCCTCAGAAAGCAATGAGCATCCATCACGGGTGCTGATCTGTCACCCAATCACTGCTGCGGGAAGATATTAAATACTGAAAGTTGAGGTTTATTCATTAATACGGTGCTTTACAATAGAACATTGTCTTGAAGCAGCTCTATAGTGTTTTTAAAGTTTAAAGGAAATTTGTTGGTCATTTAAAAATCTTGTGAGGACCGAGGTTTAGTGGCTTAGTGGTTAGCACGTTCGCCTCTCAGAGATAGGGATTCCCGGTTCGAATCCCAACCTGGATGGAGTTTCCATGTTCTCCCCGTGTCCGCGTGGGTTTCCTCCGGGTTCTCCGGTTTCCTTCCACAGTAAAAAAACATGGATCAAGGTCAAATAAATTCTCCAAATTGCCCTATATAGAGTGAGTGAGTGTGTGCCCACAGCGATAGATTGGCGCCCTGTCCTGGGTGTATCTGCCCAGCGCCCGAAACGTTCTCCCCTGGATGGGCATGGGGAACCCCACTGCGACCCTAGTAGAGGATAAAGCGGAAGATAATGGATGGATGGATGGACCGATGTTTAGTGGGGGGAGCGGCCATGCTGTTTTAGATTAGAGTACCAGTACAGGGCCAATGAAATGTAGTTATTAATGCACTTTACGTAAATAATGTATATATTGCACTTCTGGTTAGATTACAGTTCAGGACACTGAGGTACTGATGGTGTAATGATAAAAAGTCAGATGGTCCGATCATTTGTAGATAGAAAGCGTCTAATAGAAAGCATGTTTATCAATGAGGGCGTGGTAACTCAGTGGTCAGGGCGTTGGGCTATCAATCTGAAGGTTGGGGGTTCAAATCCCAGGTCCACTGAAGTTACCAATGTGGGTCCTTGAGCAAGACCCTTAACCCTCATTGCTCCAGGGATGCTGTGATTAACCCTGTGCTCAGCTTGTAAGTCCCTTTGGATAAAAGCATCCAATAAATGACCAAATGTAATTCATTCATTCATTCATTATCTTCCACTTTATCCTATATTAGGGGGGGGGGGGTCCCATGCCCATCCAGGGGAGAACGTTTCGGGCGCTGGGCAGATACACCCAGGACAGGACGCCAATCTATCGCTGGGCCAAATGTAAATGTAATCAAACTCGCACTCCGATCAAATAAATACACAGAAATAAAAAAAAAAAAGACGATTACGATGATATCTAGCGATGGTGTACTCGTTATGACTGGATCTGGAAACTTCCAGTGGCACTTCCACACTGTAACCCAAACCGGGGCTTTGATTAGACACCGTTTCATCTTGGGAACTGAAAAACGACTGATCCCGGGCTCTGATTACTCTGATCTATCCGGCTAACTCAGACAGACAGAGACACACGCACAATTTAGCAGCACATAACAAATGACAAGAGCAAGCTTAAACACAACTCGGAGAGTTAGACGTGCTTTACCGCGTATCAATCTGCTGAACGCGCCTCCTAGAGCCGGATCAAAGGGTTCTGAGAGCGCTCGGGGAAAGTGAGAGGCAGTGAATGGATCTTTTGATGAGCCACATGAGTAAAGAAAGAGGAGAGATGGCAGAAACATGGCAAACATTATTCCTCATAACAAGTCAAGACAAATGAGTCGAGCCAAGCCTGTTCTGATGAAGGACCCGCAGAAGAAGAGAGACATCTGAGCTCGGGCTGCGAGTTAATCCGTCAGCGTGAAACGGCTGACGAGGTGCAATGCCGCATGTTGGAGGAATGAAAAACAACTTAACGGCGAATTGGTAAAGGGGAACCTCGGTTCTGCGTTCTTGGGGACTGGAGTGATTTAGAACTCTGAATGAAGGTTATTAATTTTGACCTCAGCACTGTACTGCTCATTATACAGTACTTTATTTCAATTAGATGTGCAAACTCTGTGATATTTCTGCTTAAATTGGACGGAAAACTTACAAAAGATTCAAAAAGACAAAAAGTCAGTGGCGGCTGGTGGTAAAAAAAATTGAGGGGGGGGGGCAGAAGACAAACGAAAAAAATGTAAACGAACATAAAACAAAAAAATGGCGGCACGGTGGTTTAGTGGTTTAGCATGTTCGCCTCTCAGCGCTAGGGATTCCCGGTTCGAATCCCAATCTGGGTGGAGTTCTCCCCGTGTCCATGTGGGTTTCCTCCGGGTTCTCCGGTTTCCTCCCACAGTCCAAAAACATGGATCAAGTCAATTGAGTTCTCCAAATTGCCCCATTTGTGTGAGTGAGTGTGAGTGTGAGTGTGTGCCCAGTGATAGATTGGCGTCCTGTCCTGGGTGTATCTGCCCAGCGCCCGAAATTTACTCCCCTGGATGGGCATGGGGAACCCCCCCCCCACGACCCTAATAGAGGATAAAGCGGAAGATAATGGATGAACGAATAAAACAAAAATGAACCACACCTGAGTTCATGAGTCGATTTGGGAATTGTCCAATCACACGACGCCTAAATACAATTAACCAATAGTAACACACCACCAATGGTGATGCAATAGAATGGGTGTGTCCGCACCCTGTGGAAAAACCTAAAATAACCAATTAGAAATCAGCCTCAGATCACATGCTTGCCAAAAGTTTGTGTGCCCACATACACACTCATATAGACTGGCGCCCCGCACATAGGAAGTGTGCACAATGGGAGCAATTACATTTATTTATTTATTCCATCCATCTGCCTTATCCTATATTAGGGTCGCAGGGGGGTTCCCCATGCCCATCCACGGGAGAACGTTTCGGGCGCTGGGCAGATACACCCAGGACAGGGCGCCAATCTATCACTGGGCACACACTCACTCACACACACACACTCTATATGGGGCAATTTGGAGAACTCAATTGACTTGATCCATGTTTTTGGACTGTGGGAGGAAACCGGAGAACCAGGAGGAAACCCACGTGGACACGGGGAGAACATGGAAACTCCACCCAGATGGGGATTTGAACCAGGAATTCCCTAGTGCTGAGAGGAGAACATGCTAAACCACTAAGCCACCGTGCTGCCCTATTTATTTATTATTTTAATAAATTCTAACATGTCTATTAGACACACAGTTCAAATAAATACATTTCTTATGAACTATTTTGCAGTACATAATTAATTCAGTTTAATATCTGAACAATTTTAAGAGGGGGGGGCGGCTCCCCAGCGCCCCCTATGGACCAGCCGCCAATGCAATGTAAGGAAAATATTGATCCAGTGTTTCATGTCTGCAAACCCAGAAATGCATTAGTTTTCTTAAGAAATGATTACAGACTGGCAGCCAAAAGCTTGTATTACTATTAACCATTTTTTACATTCATTTATTCATTATCTCCCGCTCCATCCTCCACCAGGGTCACGGTGGGGCTCCCCATGTCCATCCAGGGGAGAACATCCCGGGCACCGGGCAGACAGACCCAGGACAGGGCGCCAATCCATCGCTGGGCACACTCTCACTCACACAGACACACTCTATATGGGACAATTTTGAGAATTCAATTGACTTGATCCATGTTTTTGGACTGTGGGAGGAAACCGGAGAACCCGGAGGAAACCCACGCAGACACGGGAAGAACATGGAAACTCCACCCAGATGGGGATTCGAACCGGGAATCCCTAGCGCTGAGAGGCGAACGTGCTAAACCACTAAGCCACCGTGCCGCCCCATTTTTTTACATTTAAATCTTATTCTGGCGGATTCAATAGTAATGTAAAATTCCATAGGTGACGACGTACTGAATGAGCTCTTCATTTGAAAACCGAGAGGCAGATTTAAAAGATGAGCCGAGGGGCATAAAAACCCAGATAAAGATCAAGAATTTTCATTGCTGTTGATAAAAAAAAATGATCTCATTGAATCCTCCATCCTTTGCAGAACCTTCAAGCTCTTCAGAGGTCAGGACTGAACAATAGAGCACTCTGGGAAGAAAAAAAAAAAAAAATCCTTTTCCACATATATGTATATGTGTTAGATGTCAAAACAAAAATATTACCCCGATCTGAAAGGTGCAAACTCACTCGACAAAGGGGTAATTGGCTGTACGAGTGCTCACTCTCATTACCAGGCCACACTGTGGAGAACGGGTCACCAATTAGGCCGCTCTGAGGACCATGAAGGCCGTCCTGCGGGGAGTCGCGCTGAAGAAAAAAGCCGACCGGGGGTTTAAATAGATTTGCAAGCAATTTACCTTTGCACCATGTTGGCAATCTGATGCAATTTCAGTGCAATTTGTCTGCTTTCAGCTTGGCTCTTAGCTGCCTGTGTGCAGCGCAAATGGCAGAGTTGAAAATATCAGCCGACGAGGACCAAGTGGCATGTGACCACACCTGAAGCAGCACCCGCTCTGCCAACAATTAGCATAAGTGCTATAAGAAATCTTCACCTCAAATGTCAGGGTGAGGAAAAGGAGATGGAAGCGTGTGAGGAGGCGAGGGTGCGGACGGCGCCAAAAGGATGCGACCAGAAAACATATATACGGAACATATAGGGAGGCGGATGTGGACGGCGCGTCCCTTTAGCTGGAGAACAGAGAAATTGCTCTGACATTTTGCGCAACTCGCAGTCGTTATGTCAGTCGCACTCCCAAATGACCGTGATCAGGAACCTTTCCCGCCAACGGCGCTTCCAAAGCTTCTGACATTTCCACTGCTTCGTCCGCTCTGAAAAGGTTCGAGCTGATGATTCACGCTTGCATTAATGTCTCTCTGAATATATCGAAGCTGTTTTCACATATCGGCTCAGATAACCACAGATCAGCAGCCAAACAAAAGCACGCTGCATGGACCAGGATGCACACCCCCCTCCCCCCCCCCCCCCCCCTGGTCTCCAGAACCGTAAATTTGATGAGGCTTTGGAAACATTCCTTTAGAGAGGAATTGCTCCCATTCCGACACAATCCCAAAGGTGACCTGTTGACGTGAGATCCAGAGACGGTAGAGGATGAGTGCAGGGAATTCACGGTCATGTTTGAGAATCCAGTCTGTTGATGATTTGAGTTTTTTGACAGGGACCTGTATTCTAATAGAAGTAACCATCCATCCATCCATCCATCCATCCATCCATTATCTTCCACTTTATCCTGTATTGGGGTCGAAGTGGGGTTCTCCAAGCTCATTCCAGGGGAGAACGTCTCGGGCGCTGGGCAGATACACCCAGGACAGGACACCAATCTATCTCTGGACACACACTCACTCACACAGACACACTCTATATGGGGCAATTTGGAGAATTCGATTGATTTGATCCATGTTTTTGGACTGGCGGGTTAGCTCAGTGGTTAGGGTGTTGGGCTATCAATCTGAAGGTTGGGGGTTCAAATCCCAGGTCCACTGAAGTTACCAGTGTGGGTCCTTGAGCAAGACCCTTAACCCTCATTGCTCCAGGGATGTTGTGATTAACCCTGTGCTCACCTTGTAAGTCGCTTTGGATAAAAGCGTCCAAAAATGACCCATTTATTATTAAAATGACCCAATTATTACTGTGGGAGGAAACCGGAGAACCCGGAGGAAACCCATGCGGACACGGGGAGGACATGGAAACTCCACCCAGATTGGGATTCGAACCGGGAATCCCTAGCGCTGAGAGGAGAACATCCTAAACCACTAAGCCACCGTGCCAACCCCCAATTGAAATAACCATGAGTAATTAACTAGGGTCATTGGGAAGTTCCCCATGCCCTTCCGAGGGGGAGAATGTTGGGGGTTCTGGACAGGGTGCCAGTCTGTCGCTAGACCACACACACTACATAGAGACAATTTCCATCCATCTATTATCTTCCGCTTTACTAGGGTCGCGGAGGGGGGGGTTCCCCATGCCCATCCAGAGGAGAACGTTTCGGGCGCTGGGCAGAAACACCCAGGACAGGACACCAATCTATTGCTGGGCACACACTCACTCAATCTACATGGGGCAATTTGGAGAATTCAATTGACCTTGATCCATGTTTTTGGACTGTGGGAGGAAACCGGAGAACCCAGAGGATTCCCATGCGGACACGGGGAGAACATGGAAACTCCACCCAGATGGGGATTCAACCTGGATCCCCAATGCAGAGAGGCGGACATGCTGACAACTACGCCACCATGCTGTCCGGTGTGTATAGGATAAACAAAACTACATTCTAAATATAAACAAAACGATCCACACGGTTATTAGTGAGATGCAAAAGTCCGTACCGGTCATGGTACCGGGTTCTCAGAACGATGCCGGGTTTCATTCTGCACACGGTGTAATAGCTTTGCTTAACTGATATGACTGCAGTCCTGATCGGTCGCCTCCGTAAAGTGGTGCACAATAAAGAGAAGAATCAGACAATGGT
This sequence comes from Corydoras sp. C115, assembly GCA_019802505.1. Taxonomy (NCBI): domain Eukaryota; kingdom Metazoa; phylum Chordata; class Actinopteri; order Siluriformes; family Callichthyidae; genus Corydoras; species Corydoras sp. C115. The sequence continues at coordinate 535,130 of JAFMOC010000321.1, read as the reverse complement.
GCTCAGAGACTATTGAGCAGCTGCAGTCTTGTGTGAATGGGAGGGTGGGGGGGGGGGGGGGGGGGGGCAAAAACAATGATACCAACACTGCAATAAAAACAACAAACTTTCCTCTGTCTGTACTTAAGGACACTTTCTAAAGTTGCTTATATATTCAGGATTCAAGAAAATATTATTATTTATATCGCATGTGGTACATGAGACAAAAAACGAAATTATGGCCCACGGACCCCGTTTACCCCGTTCTTTTAAAGTTAGAACTCAAATTTAAATTTTAAAGTAGAAAATGAGATATAAAAACAGTATAGATATGTAAAATATAATAGAATATACAACTATATACCCGTCCATCCATTATCTTCCGCTTTATCCTCTATTAGGGTCGCGGTGGGGGGGGGGTCCACCATGCCCATCCAGGGGAGAACATTTTGGGCGCTGGCCAGACACCCAGGACAGGACGCCAATCCATCGGTGGGCACACGCTCACTCACACAAACACACTCTATATGGGGCAATTTGGAGAACTCAATTGACTTGATCCATGTTTTTGGACAGTGGGAGGAAACCGGAGAACACGGAGGAAACCCACGCGGACACGGGGAGGACATGGAAACTCCACCCAGATGGGGATTCGAACCGGGAATCCCTAGAGCTGAGAGGAGAACATGCTAACCACTGAGCCACCCACATCTATATATCGTATATATAATATCCATCAATCCATTATCTTCTGCTTTATCCTATATTAGGGGAGAGGGGGGGGGTTCCCCATGCCCATCCAGGGGAGAACGTTTCGGGCGCTGGGCAGATACAACCAGGACAGGACGCCAATCTATCACTGGACACACACTCACTCACACAGACACACTCTGTATGGGGCAATTTGGAGAATTCAATTGACTTGCTCCATGTTTTTGGACTGTGGGAGGAAACCGGAGAACCCGGAGGAAACCCATGTGGACACGGGGAGGACATGGAAACTCAACGCAGATTGGGATTCGAACCGGGAATCCCTAGTGCTGAGAGGCAAATGTGCTAACCACTAAGCCACTGTGCCGCCCCTATATATATATATATATATCAGTAAATGTAAGTTGTAATATTTTATTAATCATCAGCTCTGAAATCTAGTTGCACTGAACTAAAGAACTCATTCTGATCCTGATATTTTAAACATAATTATTTTCTAAAGCCACTTGTGATATCACAATTCACCCGCTTTTGCATTTGGGAATTTTCTTTCGGCACTAACATTTGCTTAACGAGTTAATAGACACGGTACCAGAGCTGTATTCCAAAACTTTTTAGGGAGACCCCCAGCTGTTGATGCATAATTACAATCCTCTCCTACCTCCGTTAAAAAACAATACAAAGCACGGACAGATAAGGAGATAATTCTGCTTCCTCACCTCTTTAGTCACCACTGCCTGTAATCATCCATTCAAGCATATATTGTTGTCCTCAAAGTAGTGGGGAAGCATTGTAGAATTAAGTGTTGAATTTTTCCCCGAAAATTCCCAGCAGGCCTCGCTCGCTCAGCCATTTAGAGGGGAGGGAGGCTCATTCTGGATGGACCAGATGTTCTCTAATGGGTCCAGCGCAGAGAGGGGAAAAAGAAGTAGCGGCAGAGACATTTTCCACACAATTTCACCATCTGAAAGGCCCCGAAATACTTAACGTATTATAAGGGTTCCCACAGCTGTTTTTCCTAGACAGGGAGGGGAGAACGCCCCACCGACTCCATGTCAAAACAGCCACATTTCTCTTTCTCTGTCTATCAAACGCTGGCATGTTTATGTAATGCTGTCAGGCTTTTGAAAATCTGCCATGTATGTGTCAGAATGCACTTCTCCGTCCGTTTAAGCATATCAACGCTGAAAATAACAGAAAAGTGTTTCATGTTTCTCGTGTCTAATTATCTTTGCAAATGATAAATAGTCTCATAAAGAAAAAGTGATTAAATCGTTCCATCAAACTTCTTTATGCGGGAACCAAGCTGATGATCTGACTTTAAAATTATAGATAGACAGATCGATAGATAAGCTTTATTGTCATTCATTATACACTTGGTGTACGCAGAACCAAATTTCGTTGCATTGGCTCGCACGGAGTATAAAAAAGAAGTGCAATTTTTGTCCATGGTGTAGAACATGGGAATAAAGTATACAGTACACAAAATATAAATATATATAAAAAAAAAAAAAAATATAAATATATATATATATATATAAATATCATTAATATATTATTATCTCCCGCTTATCCTAAAAATATCCTAACACTTGATCCATATTTTGGACTGTGGGAGGAAACCGGAGAACCCGGAGGAAATATATTATATATATATATATATATATATATATATATATATATATATATATATATATATATATATATATATATATATATATATATATAGGGGGGCGGCACGGTGGCTTAGTGGTTAGCACGTTCGCCTCTCATCCATAGGAGATTCCCGGTTTGAATCCCCATCTGGGTGGAGTTATGTTCTCCCCGTGTCCAGTGGGTTTCCTCCGGGTTCTCCGGTTTCCTCACCACAGTCCAAAAACATGGATCAAAATTGAGTTCTCCAACCTTGCCCAATATAGAGTTTGTTTAAGTGGGAGTGAAAGTGTGCCCCCGATGGATTGGCGCCCGCAGACCTGGGTGTATCTGCCCAGTGCCCGAAACGTTCTCCCCAGGATGGGATTCGAACCTGGGGAACCCCACCGCAACCCTAATAGAGGATAAAAGCTAACCACTGAGAATGTGCCACCCATTTGAATGAATATATATTGTATATATATATATCCATCCATATTCATATATCTATATATATATATCCTATATATATCACGGGGGGGGGGGGGTTATATGCCTATCCTGGATGTCCTTTCTGTCATGGCAGGTACTCCCATGACAGGGCGCCACTCACTGGACACACACTCACACACACATTCTGTATATGGGGCAAATTAGCGCATTACCTTGAATCAATTTTTTTGTACTGTGGGAGGAAAGTGGAGAATCCCGAGGAAATACACGCAGACCTGGGGAGGACATGCAAACGCCTCCCAGATCGGGATTCGAACCTGGATCCACAGCGCTGAGGAGAACATACTAACCACTAAACCAATTATGCCACCCAACATATTAAATTGTTTTAAGAAAACAAAGTAAAAAAACAAAAACAAAAAAAAACTTGTGTCCCTTAAAGTACATATCATCATTGAAGAGTGTGCTGCAAGGGTAACTGCATTTTTGTTCCACGCAAGCTGAACCACTTGGTCTAAACCTATTTTTCTCATGAACGTCACCATGACGATCTTGAGGCGCCCTTATGATGAATTAATTGAAACATTTTTAATCACGGTTAATTGCAAAAACAATTAATCGTCTCCTCCCTAGTCCACATACAATCATGTTGCCATAATAAACTGCACTTAAACAAAGCCGGGTTCTCTGGACTGGAGCTTCATCATCTGAAGATGTGAAAATGTGTGTCATCGAATGATTTCACGCGCAAGTCCTTCTACATGCCAAAGTGTCATCAGTGACAGATGCAAAATCTAGCATCAGTCATGGTATGGGGATTTTTAATAAGCAGATGTTTTATAGTTTTGGTGATTAGAATGCAATGCACTATGGGTAAAAAAACCCAAAATGAGCAGTACTGAACCCCACCACACTAGTCTATACTGTAGAAGGCTGCTTCACCACGATGTATTGTACTTTTGTTATGCCATTATAAGCAGAAAACTGTAAATAAAGCAGTAAAATGTTTTTTTTTTTTTTTTTTTTTTTTTTTTTTTTTTACACCTGTCTGTTTAACACCTCACCGCTGTGTACATGTGTTCCACAAGCAGTTGGCTGTTTTTTTTCCCTAAACACGGCTGCATGCCGTTCCGTATCAGGCATCCCTAATGTCTCAGCTTGGGCATCAAGTTTTGCCAACAGTCTGAAACTTCTCCGGCGCACTCCGCCGGATCCGTCAGCTCCTGCCTGCCATTTCCTCGCCACTTTCTTTTCATGCTTTGATGCACACGTTCCGCCGGCAAATAGCACATAATAACAGTTTAGACACCTTTCAATTTTAGCATCCTGCTTGAAAAGTTATGTCCTTCCAGGTGCCATGACAACCGTTTGCGACGTATCACTCTATTAGCCGATTTCTTTTTTTTTTTTTTTTTTCCCGTGCTCACCGGTGGCGCTGCCATGGCAACCAAACACCTGCCAGTCAACAGGTTCAACACATATTCACATGAAAACCAAAGTCAGGTGCAGGTATTTTTTTACTTTAGCGTGCGAACTGCGGCACTGCGAAAATTTCTTTAAAAAAAAAAAAATTATAAATAAATAACCATAATGGTCTGATATGTTTTAACGATGTCACACGACTAATTATGATAAGGGTACTTGGGTGGCGGCGTCGCCGCCGCCCGTCTTTCTCTCTGCCATGATGAGCAAGGTGTTCATCACACTTTATCTACTCTCCATAAAGAGCAGACAGTAGCAGACGGAGGCCAGTTCTCATCCCCATTTCTGGCTTGACAAGTAATCTCACTGAGAGTTCCTGAAAAAAAGCACACCCACGAGAGATGGGGGGGGGGGCGGTGGGTCCGAGGGAAAAGCAAGCCAGACGGTTGATGAAATCTGAGCAGTTATCATGCTAACTATTACCTGTCAAGTCACTCCAATCTGTGGGGGCATCAATTTTGTGGAGTGAAAGTGAAGGGCGAGAAGGTGGCTGCAATGGCTAAACATCCAAGCTCAGCCCCAGCCTCAGCCCCAGCCTCAGCCTCAGACCAGCTACACTCCACTTCTATATTTATGAAGGATGGCTGATTTAGAGGAGCCTCAAACAGAGACCTTTAATGGACCAGGCGCCCCAACACACAATTCAACACCAATTTTCAATTGTTTGGAATAGTAGAAGACGAAACGCACTCCGAGTTCTCGTTGTGGAAAATTCACACTCGACAAAATACATACAGTCATGAAAACCAACTCATTTAAAAGCCAGTCATAATCTGTGGTTTAAGACAGCAAGACGCTTGAAGAAATAACACGGGATGAAATGGGTTTAATAATTGAACAGATATAAAACTGAGCATGTTTTTATTTATGTATTTAATCATCTGTGCATGACTCGGTCCCGTGCTTTTGTCTGTTTTTGTCTACTATGTAAAAATAATATATGGTTGCAAGAGAAAGAGGGCTCTAAATACACTACCCAAATGCCCCAATCAGTTACATCGACTGATTTTCAGTCAGACTTCCACAGCTTGCGTCTTTCATAGATTGAATTTAAGTTTAGGTTTATTTCTTTATTCAGTGCTTTTTACAATAATACATTCTCTTGGAGCAGCTTTGTAGTGTTCTTAGACTGAACCTCCAAGGAACAAGCTGAAGCAACAGTGGCAAGGAAAAACTACTTGGGTTTTGTTTTGTTTTAAGAAAAATAAATCTTAGGAGGTTAGCACGTTCGCCTCTCAGCATTAGGGATTCCCGGTTCGAATCCCCATCTGGGTGGAGTTTCCATGTTCTCCCCGTGTCCGCGTGGGTTTCCTCCGGGTTCTCCGGTTTCCTCCCACAGTCCAAAAACATGGATCAAGTCAATTGAATTCTCCATATTGCCCCATATAGAGTGTGTCTGTGTGAGTGAGTGTGTGCTCAGTGATAGATTTGCGTCCTGTTCTGGGTGTATCTGCCCAGCGCCCGAAACGTTCTCCCCTGGATGGGCCCCCCCGCGACCCTAGTAGAGGATAAAGAGGAAGATAATGGATGGATGGAAATCTTAGGAGGACCGAGGCTTAGTGAGGGACCCTCTTTGAACAGTCAGTCAGCATTAACAGTGTTAATTAGATTACATAAGGTAACATGTGCAAGATTTTCCACTTAGAAGTATCCCAACTTGATGGTTTGGGTATAAAATAACAAGTGCATCAGGATGCTGCAGAAGATACTTATAGATGAAGATGATGACCACACAAGCCCATTGTCACAGATGTTCAGAACAGGAAAGTTACGTTACTTTGGTCATGTGATGAGGCTCCCACTTAGGAACATAGAAGTGTTATGGCAGGACTTCTGGAAGATGTCTGAAGATGTGGAAGACCAAGGAAACCCAGGAGCAACACGAGAAAAGCGTTGGAGAAAGCTGATTTATCCCTGCAGTTAACCATTACCAGCCTAGGCAAAGTTTTTACTAAGAAATTATATTAATTACCAATCCATCCATCCATCCATCCATTATCCTCCACTTTATCCTTTACTAGGGTTGCGGGGGGGGGGGGGGGGGTTCCCCATGCCCATCCAGGGGAGAACGTTTCGGGCGCGGAGCAGATACAATATATCACTGGGCACACACTCACTCACTCACAAAGACACACTCTATATGGGGCAATTTGGAGAATTCAATTGACCTGATCCTTGTTTTTGGACTGTGGGAGAAAGCCGGAGAACCCGGAGGAAACCCATGCAGACACGGTGAGAACATGGAAACTCCACCCAGATTTGGATTGGAACCGGGAATCCTTGGCCACCACCACTAAGCCACCATGCTGCCCTATATTAATTATATTGTATATATAATAATAAATTGTGCTGTTGCCTTTGATCTAAAGGTCAATTGTGTAAATCAAAAGCACCTTACAGGAATACAAGTTAGTTCTGGATCAATGGGATGTCTGGTCACTTTAATTCTGTGGTCCACTGGCCACCTCTCTTACTTTGCTTCTATTAAGATCCTCAGAGGGTTGTCTCAAATCGTTCAGCCCTTCAAGGGACTCGGCTCACGAACGCCGTCTGATGGAATTTGCCTCATAGACTTTGCTTTGTAACTACTCTGCCTGATTGGCTTTTCAGCTCTGTAAGCCTCTATAAGTGAGGAAATTCACCGGCGGTACCATTGTACCCAGACCTGCATTCCTCCCGAGGCCTTTATCTCGCCTTATTATAACCTCCATTGAGGTAACAAGGTGGAAGTGCGGGACATTGCCCCTTTTGACCTCACTCTGTGGGACACTTCCAGGTTCATATCCTCCCCACAAGAGTCCAACTGCATATTAGACCACAGTCAGGGCTGCTTTAGTGACCAGTAAATGAGAAGCCTCGCTCTGTTGGCCAAGTGAGAGCTCCACAGTGCTGGAGGAGTCTTCCAGCTGCTGAGAGAATTTGGAGGCATCAAAGCCGGGCACAGCGGGGTGTTATCCTGTCACTCATCACGGCAAGGGGTTATTTTGGGCACTGGGCGGTCCTGCAGGCTTCCTCGGCGATGAGCTCTACACGAGCATCGTCAGAGTTAAACCATTAGGTTGCAGTTTGGAACACATATATAAACAGCGCAACATCGTTTTCAGGCCAGACATCATCCGACATTCGGTAATTAAACGAAGCACTTTGAATGACAAACTACAGAGCAGAGGTTTGGGATTGGAGGTTCTACCATCGCAGCAGAGAGACGTTTCGTGGTACAAATTGACCCTGGTTCTTTCCGTGTCCATCAAATGGACTTAACCACAAGTTTCTTCAGGGTTTAAGCATCACTATATATTAGAGAGCGTCTCTGTCATCACACTGAAGCTTACGTTGTGAGAGTGATTCTGTGATGGCAAAGGTAAGCTTAAAATCATTCTTATAAACTAATGATTATTTTGAAGATTCCTGTTTTAAGACCCAACCGCAAATATGTTTTATCCTAAAGTATATTTGCGGTTGGGTCTTAAAACAGGAATCTTACATTTACATTTAGCAGACGCTTTTATCCAAAGCGACTTACAAATGAGAACATTACAAGTCAGAAGTTATGCAGAAAACCAACTATACTGTAAATTCATCAAACCTGATCCACAACAAGTATTTGTTAAAGAGATGCGTCTTCAGTAGTTTCTTAAAACCGCTTAGTGATTCTGCCTTACGGACAGAGTTGGGAAGAACGTTCCACCATGTTGCAGTGGTGAACGCCACCGAGTGAGAATTAGCTCCTCGGTGAGGTGGAACCGCCAGGCGGCGATCATCACTGGAGCGAAGTGAACGAGTCGGAGTGTATTTTCAAAAGATAGAGTGAAGGTAGGAGGGGCCAGATCCAGAAATGGTTCTGTAGGCCAGAGTCAGTGACTTGTACTGAATGCGAGCAGCTACAGGAAGCCAATGGAGGGAAGTGAGTAATGGAGTGACATGAGTTCTCTTGGGGGTTAAACACGAGTCGGGCTGCAGAGTTCTGAATTAGTTGAAGAGGTCTGATCGTGGAAGCTGGGATACCGGCAAGTAGCGAATTACAATAATCAAGCCGGGATAGGACGCGGGCTTGAACAAGCAGTTGGGTGGCATGTTCAGTCAAGAAGGGTCTGATCTTCCTGATGTTGTAAAGAAGGAATCTTCAAAATAATCATTAGTTTACAAGAATGATGTTTCAGTGTGTCTTTGCTGTTGTACTGACGGGAAAAAGTACGCTTTGCGCAGTGCAAAAGGCACTAAGGCCTAATCCTCTTAATTCTTCATGGGTGTGTTTTGGGCGTAACGTGCAATAAACCAATCAGTGTCTCTCTCGCCCTTCTCTTTAAGAGCCAGGTGGTGCTCCGACTTTGGGGGACAGCTATTTGCACGGTGGAGCTACCTGGACTCATCACACTGCTCCATGAGGTTCTCCAAGTCCCACAGTACAGTGTACACTACTGATCTGCGTTCTCGGTATAAATGCAGACAGATTTAATAGCGTTCATTGGCGTCAGTGATGCACCTGGGTTTCAGCAATACATCCAAAATGTCCCTGAACCAGCCTCATTTCGGGACGGCCACCCTCGTCGGGAGGGATATATTCACAAGCAGCGCTGCTATTTAAACGGCGCAGGCGGAAGGCGGGAAAATAGACTGTTGGCAGGGTGTAAGATAACAAATCAACCACAAATAAGTTTATAATTATTGAAACACAGAAAATACAATGTTTGTGTATTAAACGCGCCGCACTGATTTTATATCTTCAAGGCTCCATTTGAGATATTTAACACAAATAAAACTGAAACCTTATGGCCCCTGGACAATCAGACAGGATTAATATAGTCTAAATAAAACCGGGACAGATGATCACATGCCTATAAATTGCACAATATGGTGCCACCTGTTGTTTTTGAGCTGTCAGTATTCACCTGAGAAGTCTGTCCTGCTCACTCACACATGCACTTAGAGAGGATTTACAGACAAAAGGGCCTAATTCCAGGTTATCGGATGGTACGTTTTCAGTTCTGGCTTTTCTTTTTTTGTTGTTAAGGGAGGGGGGCAAATTGCTTCTATTCATGTACTTAATCCTGCATTTCCCTTCACCGTGGCCAACTGGACGAATGCCTCGACCTGGCCTCGGGCGAAACCCTTTACAGAACAGTGAAGCTGATTTCAGTCGGGGGAGAGCACTGATTTCAGATCAGTACATGTTTTAACACAATGTTCTAAAAAAAAAAAAGACATTTTTACTGTTTTTTTAAAAAAAAAAAAAAAAAACTTTTTCTTTTTTTTTAAATCACATAATTTTGAACCAGACCACGTGATGACACGAGTGTTTTTATTCATTCATTCATTATCTCCCGCTTTATCCTTTATTAGGGTCGCGGTGGGGTTCCCCATGCCCATCCAGAGGAGAACGTCTCGGGCGCTGGGTAGATAGACCCAGGACAGGGCGCCAATCCATCGCTGGGTACACACTCACACACACAGACACACTCTATATGGGGCAATTTTGAGAATTCAATTGACTTGATCCATGTTTTTGGACTGTGAGAGGAAATCGGAGAACCCGGAGGAAACCCACGCAGACACGGGGAGAACATGGAAACTCCACCCAGATGGGGATTCGAACCGGGAATCCCTAGCGCTGAGAGGTGAACGTGCTAACCACTAAGCCACCGTGCCGCCCGAGAGTTTTTAAATGATATGAAATATGTTACATTAGGCATTTAGGTTCTTTTGCCATTTAATAGGATTATGACAAATTATATCGATCATAGATGTGGGACACTTTGCATTTGTCTGTTTTAATTAGTCTCATTGGGACAGGTCTGTAAAATCAAGCACCCAATATAAATTTCAGACCACTGCGTGATTCCAAAATGGTGGGAAAGGTTTAGTTATTGGAAATGACATTTACATTTAGCTGAGGTTTTCATCCAAAGCGACTTACAAATGAGAGAACAACCCAAGTCAGTAGTTAAGGAGGAACCAGTTACACTGTAGTATTATTAATCCTGTTATATGATATATATCAGGATTGATAATATATATATACACATACATACATATACCTATATATCCATTATCTTCCGCTTTATCCTCTACTAGGGTCACGGTGGGGTTCCCCGTGCCCATCCCGGGGAGAACATTTCGGCCACTGGGCAAGTGCACCCAGGACAGGGTGCCATTCAATCACTGGGCACACACTCACTCACACAGACACTCTATATGGGGCAATTTTGGAGAATTCAATTGACCTTGATCCATGTTTTTGGACTGTGGGAGGAAACCGGAGAACCCGGAGGAAACCCACGCGGACACGGGGAGAACATGGAAACTCCACCCAGATTGGGATTCGAAACAAGAATCCCTAGTGCTGAGAGGAGAACGTGCTAAGCCACTGTGCCACTATATATATTATAGTGAGTGCTTCTGGAAGAGATTTAGGTTTTTGGAGGAGGTGATGGAGGACAAGCAGGTGGCAGGTGGTTGGAGAATAATGGTCTACTGTGGGGACCTCTAATGAAAACATTCATTCATTCATTATCTCCCGCTTTATCCTCTATTAGGGTCACGGTGGGGTTCCCCATGCCCATCCAGGGGAGAACGTCTCGGGCGCTGAGCAGATAGACCCAGGACAGGGCGCCAATCTATCACTGGGCACACACTCACTCACACACACACACTCTATATGGGGCAATTTGGAGAATTCAATGAACTTGATCCATGTTTTTGGACTGAGGGAGGAAACCGGAGAACGCTGAGGAAACCCACGCAGACACGGGGAGAACATGGAAACTCCATCCAGATGGGGATTCGAACCGGGAACCCCTAGCGCTGAGAGGCGAACGTACTAACCACTAAGCCACCGTGCCGCCCCTAATGAAAACAACTAAAAAAAAAAGAAGAGGAAGAGTTTTATGAATATTAATTCTAACTACAAGAAATCCGATAAATAAAACGACTAAACGAGTAATTGGAGTTTAAAAAAAAAAAAAAAAAAAAAAAGTTCTTTAAACTACCAGCTACCAGCAACTTCTGAAAACATAATGAGTGAATGCATCTCCACACACTTTGTTACGAACATATAGCTCATCTTTAGTTGACCTGCAGTGACTAATAAAAAAGTTATTTTACAATAAGGCATTTTTTGTGCCAAAACTATCAGCAAGCTCTCATCCAGGTCTGTCTGCGGAGATTTTATTTTTGTGAAGATAACAGCTTGCATTTTCTTATAATGCTTAATGAGACTGGAGAACATATGGCATGGAATCTTTACAGTAAGTGGAACTGAGCACATGGACAATAAGTGGAGCAAAAAAGGGGGCGCGTCCAAACATTTGATTGGTACTGTATAGTGTATTGGGAGGGAGCTTTTTTTGCATTTGCAGTTTTACATCTGTAACTTCTAATTTTACTTATTACTTTAAGTGTATATAATATTTATCTATGTTTGAAGATTATCCAGCTGTGAAGCTCATGAACTTTATGAGTTTAATGTACGAATTTTTAAAAAAAGCTGCCAGAAACAAGCAGGCCATAACATGATGGACTGAAAGGAAACAGCACAGACGGCCCATAATGGGTTTCCTACTGTATCTGGTCTTTAATCAGCTGTTCTCTAACCTCTTCAGGCTCTTCAAACTAATTGGCCTCCCATCTGCTGAGGGCTCCAGACAGATAATACTGTTTTATTGCAGCTGAGGTCACCAGGGAGGGAAGCTGAAAGACTCGGAGACACTGCATATCTATAGTGAGGACAGTGTGAAAAGGCTACTGATGGGCAATAGCTCTCAGTTGAGCTACGACACCGCTGGCCACTGTACTGTTCTAACCAGACTGCGGGTCCCGCGGGAGTGCTCAGGGTGATGTGTGTTAATCTCTGCCACTGTACAGACATACTGAGCAGAGGGAGGAATTCCCAGCTGACAGGAGAGATTGATATTGGTGAACCTTAAACCGACGGGGACTGTTTGCCTTTCCATTTTGAAGCTTGGAGTCTAATTTTGAGACGAAGGTTTTGAAACAGTTTGTAATATTTGTCTTCTTATATGACGAAATGTATTATTACATTTTCATTTGGTCATTTATTGGACGCTTTTATCCAAAGCGACTTACAAGGTGAGCACAGGGTTCATCACAACATCCCTGGAGCAATGAGGGTTAAGGGTCTTGCTCAAGGACCCACATTGGTAACTTCAGTGGACCTGGGATTTGAACCCCCAACCTTCAGAGTGATAGCCCAACGCCGTAACCACTGAACTACCGCTCATCTTCATGTTATGTAAAATAGAGTTTCATGTGTAGTTTATGTCAATTCCATGTTTTATTGATTTTAAAAGTAACTAAACTTAATAATTAAGAGAAAACTATAACCAGAAAATGTGATCTATACCAAAATATGCACAATGAATATTTACATCTTACCAATAAAATATACAGTACCAGTCAAAAGTTTGGACATGTCCCCTTGATGCCCCACTTATTGTCCATGTTCTCAGTTCCGCTTTCTGTAAAGATGGACTTCGTAGTTCTACAAATCCAGACTGTGGTCCATCTGTTTGTGGACTGCAGTACATACTGTGTACTCTGTTCTAATGGTCAGGACCCCAATAGTACCACCACATAGCAAGGATTATTGGGTGGGGGCATTATTTCTATCCCAGCAGTGTGACTGAGGTGGAGAAATGAAACTCCAGCAGCACTGCTGCACTAGAACCCCCTCCACCACATCAGTGTCACTGCAGAACTGACCATAAACAATCCACCACCCAAATGATACCTGTTCTGTGTTGGTGCTGACCAACAGAGAACAGAGAACCAACAACAAAGAACACAAATGGACTACAGTCTGTAATTGTAGAACTACAAACTCCATCTATATGATAAGTAGAGGATATAAATAGTGGGGCAATTTTGACTGGTACTGTAGATCAATCAAACCATTATTGGTAAAAAAAAAAAAAAATCAGATCAGATTGGAATTCGAAGCCTCTCAGTTCGTCTTCGTCTCGGTGCAGATCTGTGGCCATAATCAGAGTAATGAACAGTTACTCACAGCCTGGTCTTATTTATTCATAACATACTGCCGGGTGCTTAAAGTAAGATGATGCATGATTACAGAGGAGGAAAGAAGCACAAACACCCAGCTGAACTATTACAGGTTTCAATCAATTCATCCATCAGAGCCGAAGTAAATAAAACAAAGTCTGAAGAGCTGGGGTGGGGTGGGGGGGTGGGGAAGGGGGTGTGTAAATCGATCCATACCCTATACGTACAGGAGACAGAGCCTGAAGCGACTGATAGCTGGATCAATAAAACTCATCCTCTCAGTCATATCCAATTAAGAAGGTGTGGCGTAAATGAATGGCTTCAGCGTAAATCAGACGTCGAACGCGGAAAACGGACAGACGTTTAAGATCTCAAAATATCTTGGGATCCGTTTCAAAAAACGCGAAAGAGTCGGAAAAGTTCAATTTGGTGCATTTAGAGTCATTAGTCATCAAACTAGCATCTGATAATCATGGCATCACTAGCCACCTGCCCGAGCTTGTGACGACGTTTCCTGCTAACGGAGTAAACTTTAATTTCCCGTAATGGTCCGCAGTGCGCCGTGGAAATAGAAATAAGCAGACGTCAGACCGCAGCTGGCTCTTAAAGGGAACGGCAGTGACTGATTGGTTGTGACTCACGTGGCATGGGCAGTCATCGGCTTGTGGGGGCAGTCATCAGCTTGTGGGGGGCAGTCATGGGCTTGTGACAGCATCACCGTCGATGCTGCCCGGCCGCTCAAGGAGGACGAGTCCCCCACTGAGCCTCGGTCCTCACAAGGTTTCTTCCTTAAAATAACAACATGACAGGGTGTTTTTCCTTGCCACTGTCGCTTCGGCTTGCTCTTTGGGGTTTTAAAGGCTTCTAACACTGTAAAGCTGCTTTGTGACGATGTACTGGTGTAAAAAAAAAAAAACGCTCTAATTAATTAAATAAACTTCTTCAACTTAAATAAATCACTTGTGGTTACCAGCCTGTTCTCCCCACGTTTGCGTGGGTTTCCTCCGGGTTCTCCGGTTTCCTCCCACAGTCCAAAAACATGGATCAAGTCAATTGAGTTCTCCAAATTGCCCCATATAGAGTGTGTATGTGTGAGTGAGTTTGTACCCAGCGATGGATTGACGTCCTGTCCTGGGTGTATCTGCCCAGTGCCCGAAACGTTCTCCCCTGGATGGACATGGGGAACCCCACCGCGACCCTAATAGAGGATAAAGAGGAAGATAATAAATGAATGAATTAATGAATGGTTACCAGCCTTATGACCAGAAGGTATCGGGTCCTTGAGCCATGTTTTTGGACTGTGTGAGGAAACCAGAGAACCCGGAGGAAACCCACGCGGACACGGGGAGAACATGGAAACTCCACCCAGACTGGGATTCGAACCGGGAATCCCTAGTGCGCTAGAGGCAAATGTGCTAACCACAAAACCAGCGTACCGCCCGTAGCTTATATTATATAATAGTATATATTTATAATTGTATAACCGTAAAACAGACCTCCACCTTAATTATAAATATTTTATCATCTGTAAATTCATTCATTCATTATCTCCCGCTTTATCCTATATTAGGGTCGCGGTGGGGTTCCCCATGCCCATCCAGTGGAGAACGTCTCGGGCGCTGGGCAGATAGACCCAGGACAGGGCGCCAATCCATCACTGGACACACACTCACTCACACAGACACACTCTATATGGGGCAATTTTGAGAATTCAATTGACTTGAGGCGGCACGGTGGCTTAGTGGTTAGCACGTTCGCCTCTCAGCGCTAGGGATTCCCGGTTCGAATCCCCATCTGGGTGGAGTTTCCATGTTCTCCCCGTGTCCGCGTGGGTTTCCTCCGGGTTCTCCGGTTTTCTCCCACAGTCCAAAAACATGGATCAAGTTAATTGAGTTCTCTAAATTGCCCCATATAGAGTGTGTATGAGTGAGTGAGTGTGTACCCAGCGATGGATTGGCGCCCTGTCCTGGGTGTATCTGCCCAGCGCCCGAGACGTTCTCCCCTGGATGGGCATGGGGAACCCCACCGCGACCCTAATAGAGGATAAAGCGGGAGATAATGAATGAACAATTGACTTGATCCATGTTTTTGGACTGTGGGAGGAAACCGGAGAACCCGGAGGAAACCCACGCAGACACGGGGAGAACTCCCCGTCTGTAAATGTTCGTCATAAATAAATACGACATGACAATCACTTTAACTCCTTATTATAAAGGAACTCGTTGGGATTCAATAACGGAGGCTGATAATTCTCTGTGACTGTGTAACGTGTTGCTCTGAACTCCAACATGGTGAAATACACACACACACACACACACACACACACACACACACACACACACACACACACACACACCAAAATAAATAAATAAATAAATAAATAAATAAATAAATGACCAAAACAGTCCGTACAGAGAGTCATATATTTGCTTCAGTCCGCCCTCCTGTAAGTTTGTGTTTTTCATAATGCAACCCCCAACACACATACACTTCATATTGACTTTTAAATGGATCTCAGAGGCATCCATTATTCATACAGGGATGCGGGCGGCAGCAGGCCACTCCCCCGATGACAAATAGTTCTCGCAAGCAATCTCAGAGATCATGTTGTTTCATTCAAATCCACAAGCTGTTTGAGATTCTTGCCTGGGCTTATAGAGGATGAGGCGAAGGTGCAAATGAGTGCACACGCTACAGGGACAAAAGTGTTGGGACGTATCTCAATCGCTGAGGTCAGGTGCCAGTGCCACAGGAGTGTAAAAGCTTAGGGAAGGCATCATAAAAGCAACTTAGAACAGGATGCCATTCAAACTCCTTCACTATTACTGTAGTGTGCAAACTATATACATAAGAATATAGTTTTTTCAAGATGTTTAAAAAAGCAGGACAATTAAATAAGTTCTTATATATATATATATATATATATATATATATATATATATATATATATATATATATATATATATATATATATATATATATATATATATATTTTTTTTTTTTTTTCATTCATTATCTCCCGCTTTATCCTCTATTAGGGTCGCGGTGGGGTTCCCCATGCCCATCCAGGGGAGAACGTCTCGGGCGCTGGGCAGATACACCCAGGTCAGGGCGCCAATCCATCGCTGGGTACACACTCACTCACACAGACACACTCTATATGGGGCAATTTGGAGAATTCAATTGACTTGATCCATGTTTTTGGACTGTGGGAGGAAACCGGAGAACCCGGAGGAAACCCACGCAGACACGGGGAGAACATGGAAACTCCACCCAGATGGGGATTCGAACCGGGAATCCCTAGCGCTGAGAGGAGAACGTGATAAACCACTAAGCCACCGTGCCACCATTATATATATATATATATATATATATATATATATATATATATATATATATATATATATATATATATATATATATATATATACATACACACACATACATATACATATATATATATTCATTCATTCATTATCTTGTGCTTTATCCTCTATTAGGGTCGCGGCGGGGGGGGGGGGGTGGGGTTCCCCATGCCCATCCAGGGGAGAACGTTTCGGGCGCTGGGCATACACAGGGCGCCAATCTATCGCTGGGCACACACTCACTCACACAGACACACTCTATATGGGGCAATTTGGAGAACTCAATTGACTTGATCCATGTTTTTGGACTGTGGGAGGAAACCGGAGAACCCGGAGGAAACCCACGCGGACACGGGGAGAACATGGAGACTCCACCCAGATGGGGATTCGAACCGGGAATCCCTAGTGCTGAGAGGAGAACATGCTAAACCACTAAGCCACCGTGCCGCCTATATATATATATAAACAGAGAGTTTCTTTACAAGGAGTAAAGAAATAAATCAGAACGTCAGTAGACTCTCAGTCTGGGAATTGAAGCTAACCGCTGTAGAGATTGGCTGGTGGTTCATGCATAAACACACACACGTGTGCACACAGACACACACACACACACACACACACACACACACACACACACACACACACACACACACACACCCTCCCACCAGCTGTGCCTTTGATTAATATTGCTCTGTCAGATTTGGATGAAAAAAGCCGTGTGTGTAAGTGCAGTTAAATGGAATGATGCTGTTTGCTGATGCCAAATGTTGTATGCAGTCATCTGTCATCCACTCATTAATCTGTGTGCTGTGACACAGGGCAGAAATGAGGAGGGTTGATCATGATTAATACACACACAAACGCGTGTTACCACGACCTGAGTGATTTCACCTTCCTACAGTTTGTGCATCCATGAATTCCATTAGGTGGGACGAGCACGAGACCTGCGCTGGAAGTGAAATGACATCGAGGGAAATTCAATCAGATGATGCACCACACGAGTGTTCATGCTGAAATCAAATCATTACGGATATTTATTTCACATTACGTAAGTTACACCCTCTTTGGCCCATAGCAGTTTGCCGTCACTGTTTGATGCCAGTTTGATGTTTGATGTTTTTGACTGGAATTAAAGGCTTTTCTAAGGTTATGTTATGAAGCTACAGGATCTACCCATCTAAAATGATTTTATGAATTAGGGTGAAAGTCTGTGTGTGTGTGTGTGTGTGTGTGTGTGTGTGTGTGCCTTTAGGAGCCAGCAGAGGATCATATACTCTTTACAACCACAAAGATGCGACTCAAGATCAGTGTCACCGCATTGCTGAGCATCATCCACCACCCAAATATTACCTGATATGTGTTTTGATTTGTTTTTCTTTACAAACACACACACACACACACACACACACACACACACACATATATATATATATATATATATATATATATATATATATATATATATATATATATATATATACATATATATACACATACACACACATTCATACACACAGGCATGCGCACACACATACACACACAAAAGCATGCATATACACGCATACACGTGCGCGCGCGCACACACACACACACACACACACACACAGGCATGCACACACACACACAAAAGCATGCATTCACACATACATACATATACACACACACACACACACACACACACACACACAAAAAAGCATGCATAAACACACATACACACATTCATGCACACACACACACACACACACAAGCATGCATAAACACACACACACACACACTTTTATAACTGTAAAATCTGTATTTTCAGTGTTGTCATGGCTCAACCTGTCACATGTCCACATCCACACATTTCATATAAACACACACACACACTGCACACACACACACACACACACACACACACACACTTATTCATGCACACACACATTCAGAAAGGAACTCTAACTTTAATGTACAGATGTAAATTGGCATGATGTTGTTGTTATGGTTATATATTATAATGTAACAGGAATCCTGGATAAAGATCAGGGTCTGCTGAAGACAGAGACCTCAAAGACTCTCTCACTCCCTCTCTCACTCCCTCATGCACCCTCACACACACACACACACACACACACACACACACACACACACACACACACACACACGCACACGCACACGCACACGCACACGCACACACGCCCCGAGCGAGTGATTGGGGGATTAGAGACTCCTAATATGAAGACATGTTAAATTACCCCAGTGATGTACGGCTTAATGAAGCTCGTGTTGATCGCTCTATGCATTCATCACTGGTCTGTTGAGGCGATGCACTGCTCTCCTTATGTTCGTGACTCTTATGCTCTCTTACTCACAGGAAAAAAAAAAAAAAAAAAACCTTAGACAAACTAAAATTTCATTTAACCTTGGCGTGCAGCTTCCACGAGCTGAGGGTGAGATGTGATTAAACTGAAATCACACACACACACACACACACACACACACACACACACACACACACACACACACACACACACACACACACACACACTTCAGTTTTGTCATGACTCAGTTCATCTACTTCTATTACCGACCATGATCATTAATAGGTTAATATATTTCTGTTACCCAGTGCCGCCCCCCCCCTCTCCTCCCTGCTTCTTAATGGCTCGCGCTCTGTTCAGCGTATCAAAGACCCTCTTCCTCCTCCTCCTCCTCCTCCTCCTCCTCCTCACTTGTCCAAACTCCATTTAAGCTTGTTGATGGGGACACCAGTATTTGGTGGCTCCGCGATGACACAAGGCCCCTGATTGAGATGATCTCCTTATGATTGCACCTATGATTGTCAGACCTGACCTATAATTCTCAGCAGTCAGCGCTTGATTCAGTCTGAATGATAAAAAGCACCTTTTCATCACGTGCGCACACACACACACACACACACACACACACACACACACACACACACACACTGCATTGTATTTACATAGACTGCAATATATTTCGTGGAGAATCTTTTCAAACCTTAAACGTAAACACTACAACCCTGACATTAACCGTAACCGAACCGTAACCCAACTCCAACCGTACAACATCATGTCACTGAGTTACTTTATGGGGATCAGCTTCTCCTTATTTATTATTCTTTATATTGATTTATTTGGTTCTATGTTTTTTTTTGGAGGAGGTAATTAAAAATTAATTGTTTTACTGATTAACTTACAGGTGGCTTAGTGGTTTAGCACGTTTGCCTCTCAGCACTAGGGATTCCCGGTTTGAATCCCCATCTGGGTGGAGTTTCCATGTTCTCCCCGTGTCTGCGTGGGTTTCCTTCGGGTTCTCCGGTTTCCTCCCACAGTCCAAAAACATGGATCAAGTCAATTAAGTTCTCCAAATTGCCCCATATAGAGTGTGTCTGTGTGAGTGAGTGAGTGTGTGCCCAGCGATGGATTGGCGCCCTGTCCTGGGTGTATCTGCCCAGCGCCCGAAACGTTCTCCCCTGGATGGGCATGGGGAACCCCACCGTGACCCTAATAGAGGATAAAGCGGGAGATAATGAATGAATGAATAAATGATTGAACACAGATGGCACGGTGGCTTAGTGGTTTAGCACGTTTGCCTCTCAGCTCTAGGGATTCCCGGTTTGAATCCCCATCTGGGTGGAGTTTCCATGTTCTCCCCGTGTCCGCGTGGGTTTCCTTCGGGTTCTCCGGTTTCCTCCCACAGTCCAAAAACATGGATCAAATCAATTGAGGTCTCCAAATTGCCCCATATAGAGTGTGTCTGTGTGAGTGAGTGTGTGCCCAGCGATGGATTGGCGCCCTGTCCTGGGTGTATCTGCCCAGCGCCCGAGATGTTCTCCCCTGGATGGGCATGGGGAACCCCACCACGACCCTAATAGAGGATAAAGCGGGAGATAATGAATGAATGAATAAATGATTGAACACAGATGGCACGGTGGCTTAGTGGTTAGCACGTTTGCCTCTCAGCTCTAGGGATTCCCGGTTCGAATCCCCATCTGGGTGGAGTTTCCATGTTCTCCCCATGTCTGCGTGGGTTTCCTCCGGGTTCTCCGGTTTCCTCCCACAGTCCAAAAACATGGATCAAGTCAACTGAGTTCTCCAAATTGCCCCATATAGAGTGTGTCTGTGTGAGTGAGTGTTTGCCCAGTGATAGATTGGCGTCCTGTCCTGGGTGTATCTGCCCAGCGCCTGAAACGTTCTCCCCTGGATGGGCATGGGGAACCCCACCGCGACCCTAATAGAGGATAAAGCGGAAGATAATGAATGAATGAATGAATGAATGATTAACTTACAGGCGGCACGGTGGCTTAGTAGTTTAGCATGTTCTCCTCTCAGCACTAGGGATTCCCGGTTCGAATCCCCATCTGGGTAGAGTTTCTATGTTCTCCCCGTGTCTGCGTGGGTTTCCTCCGGGTTCTCCGGTTTCCTCCCACAGTCCAAAAACATGGATCAAGTCAATTGAGGTCTCCAAATTGCCCCATATAGAGTGTGTCTGTGTGAGTGAGTGTGTGCGCAGCGATAGATTGGCGCTCTGTCCTGGGTGTATCTGCCCAGCGCCCGAAACGTTCTTCCCTGAATGGGCATGGGGAACCCCTTTTTACTTGATGAGAGGTTATTGTCTTTCATTTTCGGTAATTCACTGAAGTCTGTGAGATTTGTCGGCTGCGCTTTAAATTGTTTACTTGTTTACTGTTGCAATTTGGAAATAGTTTTAGCTTTTGAAAACTAAAAATCAAAATTTTTGCCAATTAAATTTATGGAATGCTAAAAAAAATGTACATATTTATCGGGAAAAAAAATGTTTTCCTTAGGGAAAAAGTGTTCATTTCGGTGCTTCACTAGTAAAGGATTTTTTTTTTGCCAATAAAATAACATAATGCATCTCTGCACTGGGGATCCAGGTTTGAATCCCGATCTGGGTGGAGTTTCCTCGTGTTCATGTTTTCCCCGTGTCTGCATGGGATTTCTCAGAGGTTCTCCTCAAAGAGAAACATGTAATCAAGGTAAATTGGCTGCTCTAAATTGCCCCTATATAGTGTGAGTATGAATAAATGAGTGTATGCCCAGTGATAGATTGGCGCTCTGTCCTGGGTGTATCTGCCCAGTGCTTTAAACGTTCTTCCCTGGATGGGCATAGGGAACAATCCCCCTGTGCAGCCCTACTAGAGGATTATGCAGATAGATTATTAAATACACTAAAATATTTCGTTTAATTTCATATTCCAATACATGGCCTGAATGTATGTTAATATACTAACATTTAAATTGTTTACTGTTTAAAAAAGGTTGCAATTTGGAAATAGTTTTAGCTTTTGAAAACTAAGAATTAAAAATTTTTGACAATTAAATTTATGAAACGCTAAAAAAAATTGACATATTTATCGGGAAAAAAAATGTTTCCTTAGGGAAAAAGTGTTCATTTCGGTGCTTCACTAGAAAAGTTTTTTTTTTTTTGCCAATAAGATAACACCACAGTGGCTTAGTGGTCAGCACGTCCGCCTCTCTGCGCTGGGGATCCAGGTTTGAATCCCGATCTGGGTGGAGTTTCCATGTTCTCCCCGTGTCTGCATGGGTTTTCTCCGAGGTTCTCCTCAAAGAGAAACATGTAATCAAGGTAAATTGGCTGCTCTAAATTGCCTCTATATAGTGTGAGTATGAATAAATAAGTGTATGCCCAGTGATAGATAGAAAAAAAAAAATTTTTTTGTAAATTGTAAATTATAGTGTTCTCTTTTAAATCTCTTTATCTGTGTAAATTTAAGTATGTGACACCGAAAAGTATGGCACCTTAATTTCCTTATACCTGGTATAATGACAATAAAGATATTCTGATTCTGATTCGGTGGCACGGTGGCTTAGTGGTTTAGCATGTTCTCCTCTCAGCACTAGGGATTTCCGGCTCGAATCCCCATCTGGGTGGAGTTTCCATGTTCTCCCCGTGTCTGCGTGGGTTTCCTCCGGGTTCTCCGGTTTCCTCCCACAGTCCAAAAACAT